>JAODAL010013874.1:0-89528 GCA_025379985.1 Phyllomedusa bahiana
ATTCTTACCCCCCCGGTTTTTTCAGGTGGAACATGAACATGTTAGTGTTTAAAGGTGACAGGCTAATCTGCAAACATCCCCCAAAACCATGTCATGATGTCAAAATACCGACTGGATTCTTTATTTAGAATCCGGCAGGTATTTTAATCTGCCGTGTGGATGCATCCCTACTGTTCTGCAGTATACAGGCTTTTCATTTGTTACCGATTACACCCTACTAGGTGTACCAACATGGCAGCTACAGAAGCCTACGTGAGGCCTCCAGCTGCCACAGGTACATTCCGCAATTATATTGTAGGGGGAGGAACAGGTGCGCAGCACCATTTCTCATTAATTTAGATGATAGGGTATGTTCATATAACGGATTTGGACACCATAACAGTTTAGTCGCTGATTCTGGTATGGATTCAGCATGTAATCTACCTCAGAATCTGCAATCTGACTGCAATACTTTTTTAATGGCTTCCAATGTAAAATCTGCGCTATTGTGCACACGTTGCTGATTTTTATCAATGTGGATTTATTTTCAGTGCTGAGAAAGAATTTACATGTCAATTATTGAAGCGGATTTTGTGCTGAATCCTCACCTCACATTATTTTATAAAGATGGCTGAAAAGCTCTGAAAATCAGCATGTGAACCTACCTGTGAACAGCCAGCTCCAATCCCTGCTGTGGGGGTTACCCAGCTGTACTGAAAAGCTGACACCCACCCATAAGGAGTTGGCTCAAGACGTGAGCCCACTCTGTACACACTTTACACTGTTTGAACTTAGGGGTACATCCAAATCCTGCAGAAAACCAGGTCTGTCTCCTACTAACACCAAGCTAAAACTAATTTAGCTCTGTGTCTTCAAGAGAGATAGGAAGAGCTAATATTCTTTTTAGCCTCCCAGTGCAGCAGTATATTCCCAATGTGTTTGTGTCCCTCAAGGACATGAGTGACAAACAAACTGACCGATACCACAGATTTTTTTTTATATCATTACCTTACAAAAGAAAGACCTTTTCTTTCTCTCAGATGGGACGACTTTGTCACTCATTGTTCCAATAGATCTGCATAACAAATGAAGAAAATATGATGAAAAAGTACAATGTAGTGTATATATACACTCACCGGCCACTTTATTAGGTACACCTGTCCAACTGCTCGTTAACGCTTAATTTCTAATCAGCCAATCACATGGCGGCAACTCAGTGCATTTAGGCATGTAGACATGGTCAAGAAAATCACTCGCAGTTCAAACCGGCATCAGTTGGGGGAAACAAAGGTGATTTGAGTGCCTTTGAACGTGGCATGGTTGTTGGTCCCAGAAGGGCTGGTCTGAGTATTTCAGAAACTCCTGATTCCTGGGATTTTCAGCCAAACCATCTCTGGGTTTACAGAAAATGGTCCGAAAAAGAAAAAACATCCAGTGAGCGGCAGTCAAGTGGGCAGAAATGCCTTGTTGATGCCAGAGGTCAAAGGAGAATGGGCAGATGGTTCGAGCTGATAGAAAGGCAACAGGATCAAATAGCCCCCTGTTACAACCAAGGTAGGCAGAAGAGCATCTTGAAGCCAGTACGGCGAACTTTGAGGCAGATGGGCTACAGCAGCAGAAGACCACACCGGGTGCCACTCCTTTCAGCTAAGAACAGGAAACTGAGGCTCCAATTTGCCCAAGCTTGTTGAATCTATGCCACGAAGAATTGAGGCAGTTCTGAAGGCAAAAGGGGGTCCAACCCGTTACTAGCATGGTGTACCTAATAAAGTGGCCGGTGAGTGTATATATTCTTGTATGAGAGTATGGCATCTATGGTTATCAAGAAAAAGCCATTCTATCAGATTAACCATGCCGTGCTTAGCGGGTAAAAAAAAGTGGAAAAGGAATGGTCCATTTCAGGAAGTCTGACCCGTAGATCATGTAGATGCTCCTTTGGTTGGCATCATGTAAGTGGAGGCCTAGAACTACTCTTAGTGTGTTTGTCAAGAGTCTTCCCAATATATATGGCAAACAGGTTTACAGGCTACATGTGAACACATGTCGTCGGTAAATATTTCTTTCCACAATGCACTCGGAATCATGTTTCTGTATCATTATTGAAATGGGTCCCTAACACCTTTCTTCTGCCACAGAGATTTTTGTTTATGTCGAGTTACGTTTTTTCTCCCTGCCTCCCAAGGCCCCTAACTTTATTTTTTGACGAACAAAGGATTATTACCACTTACTGTACCGCAATGTACTAGGAAATAAAATAAAAAATCCCACATAATTCTGTGTGGAATGGAACGTGGAAGGGGAGATAAATAGATTTTTAAAAAATGCTGCAATTTTTGACTATTTTGGCTTTCACTAGGTGGTATGAATGCACTGAATCTCATTTAAAGGGGTTTTGCCACCATGTAATGTTGACGTTGGGAACCCCCAAAATGGGTATTTAATCCACTTTTTTAAATATATGTGATTAAAAAAAGTGAAAACTCTGAGAGCTAAAAGCATTTCTCAACCCCCCTTGGTTACCACAAGCTTCCCCTAGTCACGACCAGGGCTGAAAGGGCCCCGCTTGCGTGAATCACTTCTTATCTGATGACAGGCAAAATGATTGTCTTTTAAGGCACCGGGGTAGCAATTTTGTTTTCTTTTGTATACAGAATAACTAGCTGTAGTGTTATTAGATCCCTGCTTTATCTGATGAAGAGAACATGAAGAAGCTTTCAAGCTGCTGTGTAGTGAATAGGTGTTCTCTTTTGTATACAGAATTCACAAGTTATAGTTTGGTTTTTGAGTAAAACATGTCACAGGACCCCCTTATGCAGCTTGTGCTCTGGCTGTGTGTGTCTGTGTGCTTTCTCTGTCCCCTTCGTGTTTGTTTACTTACATTAGCTTCTTAGCAGATAAGGTTTCTCCTGACAGTACAGTGTATGAGCCTGTGTCTTGCTGTATTGAATCCACTGTTGTACTGTTTATTAGTTCACTTAAAGGGGTGTTATCGTTTTATTAAATGGTCTTCAGAATAAGGGGACAGTGAAAACAAGCAACTTTGCAATTGGATTTTCATTAGAAAAGCTGCCATGTTTTCACAGTGTCCCTTATCTTGTGTTTTTATTTACATTGATATCCAGTGTGGGTCTAATCCCTCCTCCTTGCATTTCACTAGCTGAGAGCTCATTTACATTCTGTACAGCCCCTGGGTCGATTCACGGAGCTGTGTCTCGGGACTCAGAGTTAGGGGCCGTAGCATTTTCTGTTTCCACACCTAGCAGAAACAGACTGCAGCAGATTGTACAATTGAGAAAACATGACAGTTTTGACCCTGTGCCTAACTCTCCTGCATACACGCAGATCTGTGCCGTTCTTAGAAAGCTGTTATACATTCCAGTTTGTGAGAGGAGATAAAGTGCTCAGATTAGATTGATGCAGCCTGTGGTATGTATACAGCTCTTATAAAATAAGATGATAGGGAGAGACACAGTGTTTATGTGGACTCAGAGGGGAGGGGGGGTTCTCAGGCCAGCAGTGAAGGGGGGATGATGTCATCCAGCTGGGAGGGGAAAGAAACGCCCCTGCATTCACAGAGCTGGGAAGCTAAGGAAGTGTGACTCAGCCGAAGTAAGGAAGCGATTTTACCCCCTTTAAGTTTTGAGACGCTCCTTGGGATTCTCACTCCCCCCCTCCCTCCCCCTCTCTCCACTGCAGCTTCATGACCTCACCCGTGATTTGTTGACATTCTGCCTGGGCTAAGCTGAAAGGCAAGAATCTTTGTCTCAGCAAATCCCCTTTAAGAAGACTGCCCAAGGCTGGGTTCACACGGCTTAATGCCAGCTTATAACTGCATATACTGTGCGGCCGCAATATGCCGGGTGTTTTAGAAGGACATGCTGGCCAGCCCTTACTTCTAAAGCGCTCTCTGCCGGTCCCCATCCACTTTCATTTTCCCTGGCACGTCGGGTGCTATGATTTTACCGTAATTTCATGCAATATGCCAGAAGTACGGCCCGCAGTTACGCCGTGTGATCATACCCAAAAAGTGAGACTGTCTTTGTTGCCTATAGCAACCAATTAGTGCTTAGATTTTATTTCTTATACTGCTCTGGGAAAATGAAAGGAGAACTCTGATTGGTCGCTAAGGGCAACATAGATAGTCTTACACTTTTCATAAATGAGGACAATTGTGTGCAAAAGTTGTAGATTTGAGGATTGTGGCTCTGTAAAACTGCATGGTGAGACAACCCCTTTAATTTTATTATTCAACTACAGTTCTGTTGGTCAATCCAAAATGCTAATAGACCTCAAACCTAAATAATTAAGATAGTATGTGAGCATTTTACTTCTTCAGTATAGTATCTATGTGCACATTGGGGAACTAATAGTGTGCAGAATTATTATGCAACTAAGTGAAAACTGAAAAATTTTTAAGCCGCTTTTTCATTTTCATCTATTAAAATGAGAGTAATAGGCAACTCTGAATTTACAAATAAACATTTTTGACATTTAAGGAAAGAAAAAAAAAAAGACCAAACCAGGCAGTCCCCGGGTTACATATGGGTTAGGGACTGTAGGTTCGTTCTTAAGTTGAATTTGTATGCAAGTCGAAACCAATATATTTAGTACATGTATGATGTATATGTATGGTGTGTAATTATAGGCAAGTATATGTCCCCTAGCCCGGTATTTGTCCCCTAGCAGCTTTTAGGCAGGTATATGTCCCCTCATAGGCAGGTATATGTACCCTCATAGCAGGTATAGGCAGGTATAGGTCCAAATAGCAGGTATAGGAAGGTAAGTCTCTCATAGGCTTTTATATGTCCCCCATAGCAGGTATAGGCAGGTAAGTCCCCCATAGGCAGGTATATGTCCCCTATAGCAGGTAATAGGCAGGTATGTCCCCCATAGGCAGGTATATGTCCCCCATGGCAGGTATGTCCCCCATAGGCAGGTATATGTCCCCCCTAGGCAGCTACAGTCAGTTATATGTCCCCCATACGCAGCTCCTAGGCTGTTATGTCCCCCAGAGGCAGCTACAGGCAGGTATATGTCCCCCATAGGCAGCTACAAGGCAGGTATGTCCCCCATAGGCAGCTACAAGGCAGGTATGTCCCCCATAGGCAGCTACAAGGCAGGTATGTCCCCCATAGGCAGCTACAAGGCAGGTATGTCCCCCATCGGCAGCTATCGGCAGGTATGTCCCCCATCGGCAGCTATCGGCAGGGCTTATTAAAAAATAACAAATACTCACCTCGCTCTGCCGCTGCTCCGAGGCTTACCTCCGACTCCTGGTCTTCTGGCACAGGCCGGTGATGTCATCAGGCCGCGCAGGCAGCGCGATGACATCATGCGCTGCCTGTGCCAGAGACTCCGGAAGGTCGCGTGTCTGCTTGCGACCTTCCGGAGTTCTATTGCGGAGCAGGGAGCGCTCACTCTCTGCTCCACAATAGAAGCTTCGGCTAGAGCCTAAGCAATCCCCGCCGGTGCCCGGGCGCCGACGGGGACCAGAGAGTCAGCTGCATGCGCTCCCAGGAGTCGCATGCAGCTGCGAAGATCACTGACAGCGCCCGGGTCACCGCAGCGCCCGGACGCTGTCAGCTGTCCCTGGCTTGCGTCGTTCCAGTCACCGTTCGTAACTAGGGGACAGACGTAAGTCGGAACGACGTAAGTCGGGGACCGCCTGTATAGCCAGAGAGGTATACTCTTGAACTGCACTGTAAATCTCCAATTTCAGAAAAAAACACAAGTTGTCAAATAGGGTTTGGGTAAGGAAGGGGTTGTGTCATTAGACTTTCATCTTTAGGGCCTCAACTGGCTTGCCATGAAGTGGAGTACTTCAATGTAAGAAAAAAAGTATTTAGTCAGCCACCAATTGTGCAAGTTATCCCACTTTATAAAATGAGAGGCCTATAATTGACATCATCGGTAGACCTCAAACAAATCCAGAAAATCACATTGTCTGATTTGGAAAGGTCCTAAATTCCTCACCTGAATGGAGCACAGATTGCATATTACCATTGCTGCTCTATTCATTGTCTATAGGATGGCCAAAGACCCTTTTCATAGACCGTCAATGGAGCGGCAGTGCATGCACACAATGTGTCAGACTCTTTCTTCCACAGCTCTTATGAGGTCGGTCAATATTTCTATGGTCCTCCCAGGCTTGCACATAATTTTCCTAATAATCTCCATGTGTCTACGCGAAAAATGGCCAAATGTGTTTTTTCTAACAGCATTCGTAATTATTCATAATAATTGATAGCGAGGACCAACTACACAGGAGACATTATAATGTAAAAGATGGTTAGATCTTACAGTGGGTACATCCCTCACATCCTTGTAAATATTATATTTAGAGATGGGCGAATTGATTCTAACGAAGTGGAATTCGTTTAGAATTTCAGGAAAACTTCTATTCTGAACGAAGTCGAAGTTTGGGGTGATTCGCGGGAACAAATCGCGTTTTTGTTTGATAACATGGCTGCGAGCACATGGCGTTACATGGGGCAAAGAAGTCTGGGAGGAAGAAAGGCGTAGCCTACATGACATGTGCAGAGATGAAGCCAATCAGAGACCGGCGGGATTCTGTGACGTCACCGCACTATATAAGTCCGGGCGCCATGCTCGCTCCTCACACTCTTCTCACTGTACTGAGTAGGGAAGGTGCTGCGGCCGCCGCCGCTGCTGCTGCTTATGATATCTCATACTAAAGAAATAACTTTTATACAGCGATTTTTGGGGGGTGTCACAGCTTGTCTCAGAGACTGCTTCTCTTACGTTCTAATTCTGATTTTGTGGGGCATTGGAACTGAAGTCCAGTGTGCGTCCAATGCAGCTGCATATACATTTTAATGCTATCTGCTCAGTTTTGGCACATTGAATATCCAAGGGTTATCTAAGCCTGTTCTGTTGTATTCAGTTAAAGAAACAGCGTTTTTACAATCCAAATACCACTTAATTTTTGGTTGCTCATTTATTTTGCGCAATTTAGATCCAGGGGTTAATTAAGTGTTGTTCTGCTGCTGTGGTGACTAAAAGAAACGTTCTTTTTCACCACCAAAGAAGAAATTTTGCCTGTATCATAATTCATAACAGAAGGTTAATTACAAGTTTTTCTGTTGTTGTATTCCGTAAAATACACGCCGTTTTAACACGTTACAAAGCTGGTAATTGTTGGCAGCACATTTATTTTGCACAATTTACATCCAAGGATTAACTAAGTATTTTTTCTGCAGTTGTACTCAGTAAAATAAACGTTGTTTTTCACAGCCAAAGAAGAAATTTTGGCTGTAGCATAATTCATATCCGACGGTTAATTAAGCCTGTTTGTGCTTTTACATTCAGTAAAATACACAGAGTTTTTAAACGGCACATACAAGTAAATTTTTCCTGCGCATTTGTGGAGCGCAATTTATATCCAAGGGTTACCCAAGCTTGTTACTGGGTTCATTTGGAGTCAAATACAGGGTGTATATTTATCATATACAGATATCTTCATCAAACAGTGTCTGTGCATTTTAGAACAAACAGTATGTCAGACAGAGAGGAGGCAGGCGCTTCACCTGCGAGTGGCAGTGGCACAAACATTCCTAGAGCAGGCCCAGGTCGCAGCACAGCAAGGGGACGTCGCAGCAGGGGTCACTTGGTGAGACCAGAACTGCCGGTGTCATCTAGCGGCCGTGTGTTGTTCAGCAACCCAAGGGTTCTTGATTGGTTGACTAGGTCATCCACTTCCTCCCAGATGACATCTGACAATCCCAGCCAAGAGTCGGTGGGAACGTCAGACACAACCCTTAGTTGGCATGGCCCGGGAGCGGGTCAGCGGCCCTCAGCTGTCCTCAACCCGTCTCTGTCCCATCCGGTTCCCTCAGCCAGGAAATCTACTATGTGGTCTGGTCTCAGCGCCACTATATAGCGAGGATGAACAATTTGAGGAGGGCAGTCAGCAGCTACTTGGCAGCGAAGAAATGGGGCCAATATCCCCTGATTCTTGCAGTAGGCGGCAAAGTATAGAGGTGGAGAGTGGCATGGGAGGTCATGTTGTGAGGGGTCAGCCTCTGCATACCAAGACTGGTGATGAGGACAGTAGTGACTATGAAACACAAATCGATGATTATGTAGCCGACCGCACTTGGGAGCCGGGTGAAGCAAGGGCTTCATCATCGTCAGGAGAAGAGGGCATCAGCTTGCGCGTCAGACATTGGCAGTGTGGCAGTTCTTTGCTAAGACACCGGAGGAGCCGAATATGGGTATATGTAGAATCTGTGGGGGTATATGTAGAATCTATGGACAGAAAGTGAAGCGTGGCCAGGGAGCTAACGTTGGCACCACGGCCCTGCGTCAACGCATGCAGGGTCACCATCCGGTGGCCTGGGAGAAACGTGGCTCAGATGTAGTGATCCATCCTGCCGCCGCAGCAACAGCAGCGCCCAGTGGCACGCATGCCATTGCAGCCAGTGAAGGTTCCACCACCTCTGCAGAAGGGAGTTGTTTCTCTTTGCCATCATCTCTCGGTCCAGATGCTTCTGCCACCCCAGTTAGAAGGTCCGCTGGACTACTGGGCAGCCAAACTGGATGTGTGGCCGCAACTTGCCGAGTTTGCAGTGGAGAAGCTGTCCTGCCCGGCCAGTAGTGTGGCATCAGAGCAGGTGTTCAGTGCGGCGGGGGCCATCGTTAGCCCAAGAAGAACCCGCTTGTCCACGGGAAATGTGGAACGACTGACCATTGTCAAGATAAATCAGGCATGGATCGGCCAGGATTTCCACACACCAATGCCTTAGGCGTCAGATTACATCAGCCATGACACCTCACCCAAACTTTGAGAAATTAGTCTGGGGTTCAAACTACTGCTCAGCCACTATTCTGATGCCGCCACCCGCCTGATGCCACACATCTGCTGCCATTTTCTCCATCTGCCACCAACCATCTTTACCAGGGACTGGTATTGCCACGCACCACCACACTCTGTCATTGTGCCACTCTATGACCTCATGCTGCTGCTGCTGTTGCCATAACCTCCACACTGTGTCATTGTGCCACTCTGTGGCCTACTCCTGTTTTTGCCACCTCCAGAATGTCATTGTGCCACTCTCTGACCTCATGCTGCTGTGGCTGCCGCCGTCACCTCCACACTCTGTCACTGATGTTGCCCCCCCTGAGCTCTCAGCTTGTTTTTTCCAGCTTTCGCTGCCATGACTTTATCAGGCTACATTCCCGCTTCAGTTTTTTGGTCAGTTTTGCCCTCTTAAGTGCCCAGGGAATTTTATAGTGAAGCGATTCTAAGAGCGGCGGCAGTCATCTGCGTGTCATACTAAAACACAACATTGTATGAAGACCAAACCAAGCTCCCTCTGCATATTTAAGCATGGCACAACATTCTACAGCACCCTGCAGGCTCTGTGCAGCCTGGAAATAGCTGTTTTTCAACTCGATTCGTCCCGAAGTAATTCGGACCGAAACGAATTTTGTCGGAAAATTCGGCGAAGTCACCGAATCGAATTTTTTAGAAATTCGCCCATCTCTAATTATATTATATCTTTTAATGGGACAATACTGAAGATGTGACTCTTTGATACAATGTAAAGTAGTCAGTGTACAGCTTGTATAACAGTGTAAACAGCCACCAATGTCTAAACGACTGGTAATAAAGTCAGTACACCTCAAATTGTGCCCAATTTGCCATTTTCCCTCCATGGTCTCATGTGACTCATTAGTGTTACAAGGTCTTAGGTGCGAATGGGGAGCAGGTGTTTTATCTGTCACTGGAAGTTCAACATGGCAAAGAATTCTCTGAGGATCTGAAAAAAAGAATTGCTGCAGCTATTGGTGGTCCATGTCCCTCCCTATGGTTGGGGTACACATGTCCTATATTGCTCTTGCTTTATTGGAAATTTACTGCAGTGTTCACAGCTATAGCCTATTTAATACAGTGCGGTACACATGTCTGTCTGTTTAATGTACTACTGAGGTGTATACAGTGACCGACTGTCTATAGCGCCTACAGTGGGGTGCTGTACTACATTTCCTGTATTGCTCTTGCAGTATTAGTGTGGTGCATACAGTGACTGAGGGTCTATAGCACCTTTTCGTACTAATGTCCTTTATGTTTTTCATGGATTAGTAAATACTGCACTATAGCCCCTCTTACAAAAATTGCAGTATAATGCCCATACTGCTTTTTTGTTTAGTGAGGGGCATGCAGTCATCGGCAATCTATAGTGCCCCCCTACATTCTTGGGGTGCTACTGTGCAACTGCTTTCTGCATTAGTAAAAGTGCAGCATGATTGTCAGTTGTAGAGCCTCTTTTTTCAGTCGTGGGGTACTACAGTATTAGTGAGGTTCATGCAGTTTTTGGTGCTTAGAGCACCTCTCTACATACGTATAATGCCCTGTATGCTCTTACTTGTAATAGTAAAGTGCATGCGTGTTTGGGTTGTAGCATCTTACGTACAGTGAGTATAATGTTCGTACTGCTTTATTATTATTGCCCCTATTTTTTTTTTTTTTTAAAACCACACAAAAAAATTTTTTTTTTTTTATGAGGTGCATGCTGATTGGGGGTTATAGCTTTTACATCGTGAAACTACGTTCCCGTTATTCTTATGTATTAGTGGACAGAAAAAACGAAACGGAGCCAGTGCTTTAGCGCAATACCGATTGATAGGTGTCAGTGTGTACACTTAAATACCCACTAACCTTTTTGTGTTCTGCGTAGTCCAGGCCTTCCCAAACAGGGAACTGATATTGATGGAGTCCGCTGCAGGATGTCAGTGGAAACTTTTCTTTGTGGACCCGGAAAGCAGGAACAAACGTTGTGACTGTAGATATGTGGTTAACCTTTTATCTACATGCCACTGCTCCAAAGGACTGCGCTGGCTTCCAGTAACTAATATTAAGACTTGTTTATTTTAGAGTGGAAGCTGTATTTCATGTATTGAACACTTCATGAGTTCCATAACATACCCTGGTTGGAATACATAGTTCCACATGCAGGAATGAAACTGTGTGCTTCCAGGACCTTTGATGATGTCACATGGAAGGGAGAAGTCATGTGACTGCTGTGTGCTTCACGGACCCGTGATGAGTCAACGAGGGATAAGTCAGGATGCTGTGTGCTTCCGGGCCTTTAATGATGTACTGGTAGGGGGAAGTCTGTGATGCTGTGTGCTTCCGGGCCCCGGGTGATGTACACGGGGGTAAGTCATGTGATGCTGTGTGCTTCCAGGCCTTTTATGATGTCACATGGAAGGAGAATCATGGATGCTGTGTGCTTCCAGGACCTTTGATGATGTCACATGGAAAGGGAAAAAGTCATGTGAGCTGTGTGCTTCCGGCCCCGTGATGAGTCAACAGGGGGGAAAAGTTTTTGTGATGCTTTTGGTGCTTCCAGGACCTGTGTAAAAGACTGAAGGGGGGGAAGTCATGTGATCGTGTGTTGGTATTGAGACACTTAATCAGTTCCATAAAACGCCTTGGCTAGATGCTAGAATAAAAGTAAAAGACGACAAGAGTGACGTCCCCAAAACGGGTTAAAAGTTTTACAAATATAACATAATTAAAGATGTATGTATATACAACAGTGTGAACCTAAAAACACATAATTAATAACCCCTTAAAGGGTTTTTTGCCACGATGTAATGTTGACATAGGATCCTCCAAAATGGGTATTTAATGACTTTTCTAAATATATGTGATTACAAAAAGTGAAGTCGAGGTTTTCAGTTTTTCTAAATCCCCCTTAGTTACCTGAAAGCTTGCATTAGACCGACCGGGAAACCTAAAAGGGCCCGCGCTTGGTGAAAACCTTCTTATTAGACGGGGAAAAAATGAATGGTTTAAAGGGGTGGGTAGAAAAGGCAGTGTAGACCCTGTGTCTCCTTTTCACATTGGGCTACGGCCGTTTATTTTTCCCCTTTTGGTCCTTCATTATGCTTTTTTTGAAAGGTCTTTTGCCCGAAACGTCTTTTTTTGTAAAGTCCCCTTCCTTTTATGTGCGGAGCTTTGGAAAAAAAAAAAAATTTCCTTTTTTGATTTATTTGAGTGGGTTTAAATTTTGTTTTTTGGTTTACATAGTGGTGAAACTCACCCCAGCCCGCACATAAAATTTAAAATAAGCGAACTGAGAGGGGCCTTCTTCTCTTTCGTGAGCCTGGTCTTGCTGTATAGAGAAACAACTGTTTAAAGTTATTATTTGAGTTTAAATTTTGAGACGCCCCTTATTCCTCCTTGCTCACCCCCCCCTTCTCAGCCCCGCAGCGTTAAAGACTCAGCATGATTTGTTTTTTTATCCCCTGCTGATAAGGAGGTAAGTAAAACAGTCCTGTCAAAACCCCTTTAGGACACAGCCAGCTTTGGTTTCTGAAGAGCCTTTTTTTTAAAACTGGGCATGTGCATTAGGGTGTGGAGTCGGAAGCCAAAGGGCCCGATGATCCTCAATTTCCCAAACCTCCAAATCCCGACTCCCACTCCTCATACATGGGCATGTTTAAGGATTACTGTAGTAAAATGGTAACATCGGGTTTATCACCATGATACAATGATCAAGCTATTTAGCTAGACAGACCCAACAAAAAAGGGTAACAATGTTTTGATCTTTTAAACACTTTGGGGGAGTTTTAAAAAAGCTGTTTTGTATCCAATCCAGTCTGCCCCACTTGGGAATATGTAAAAGGACGGGGATCGTTTTGGCAGTAGCTTGTCTGACCCGACCCCGAAGGATTCAGGCACATTAAAAAAAAAAAGGGTGGATTTCCCCAAATATAACAAAATAATAAAAATTAACATTTTTTTTTTTTAGGAGCAAAACTTAAAAGTGCAGTTACAGAAAATTGCAGAATAGCAGATGCAAAATACTTGCAAGTCAAATTTATGTATAATAGGTTTGATATGTATAAAAAAATTTTCGTAGTATGTACAAAGCTGGTAGGGTGAGATAGGAGCCTGAAAGTCCAAGTTCAAAACTTTTTACTTTTGCTTGAGTGAAAAAATATTTTATTGGATCGACTTTGAAACAAAAAAAATTGAAAATATGCAAAACACTGCGGAAAATTTGTGGGTCTTAAAATTTGTTCTGGGGAAAATGTATTGACCCTTTTCAGATCCTGATAAGACCTAATTTGTTCATCTTTTCCCAGGCTAAGAAGCCTTTTAAACCTAATTTGGGTTTGGGGGGAAAGGGGTGCCCACGGGGGGAACTATTTAAAAAATTGTCAGGGTTAAAGGAATTCCCTCAGCCAAGCGTTTAGTAAAGGGTTTTTTTAACTCTTTTTTCTTTGAAAGGTGAAAAATTTTGTGGAATTGTTTGCCATGGGGGCAGAATCTTTTCCCCCGGGGCGCGTTTGCCCTCCCGTCTCAATTACATCCTCGTGTGATGAGGGTGAAGATATCGGGCAGTAGCCTGGGCCCGGCCCAATTTCCCCTTTTTCTTTTTATCGAATATGGACCAAATTATTTATTTTTGGGAGTCAGAGTCGGTCATTTTTTGACGACTCCCACTCCCAAAACCCCGGTGTCACTTTATGTGAGAATAACTTTTTACACTTTTACCTATTTATGTGATTGATATTGTTTTTCGTGAAATTGTTCTTTTTTAAATTAGTAAAAAAATTTTGGTCCATGAAACCTTGCTTGTTTGTGAAAAAAAATCAAAATTTCGTGAAAATGTTATTTCAAAGTTCTAAATTTCGAGTGCAAGACAAAAAATTATTAATAAAATAGTTTATAACTAGCATTCCTATGTCCCCTGTAGAATTACAACATTAGGGGGTTAGAAATGTAAAAGTTTTTTTTCACATTTTAAAGACATTTTCAACATTTATATTTTTAAAGATCAGTCCAGTTTGGCTTTGGCTTAAAAAGGCCTGAATGTTGATCCCCCTAAAAAATGTTTTCCCCTAAGAAATAACCTTTTAAAGTTTTAAAAATAGCATTTGGAAAGTTTATTAACCATTAGGTTTTTTACGAAATTAAAGCAAAGTGCGGTTTTGGGGAAATTTAAAATTTCAGTTTTTTATGGATTTTAAATTTTTATTCAATTCACGGGAAACCGGAGATGGCCCGGGAAAAAATGAATTTAAATATTGAACCCCCAGTTCTGCCGTTTTCAGAGATATCCCAATATGCCCTATTGATTATTTGGCTCCCCCAAGCCCCAGAATAGGGGGGCACCTACTGGCTTTGGGGGGTTTATTTTCAAAAAATTTTTTTATTTAGGCGTCATTTTGTGATTATGGGTTGTTTTTTGCGGGGTGATTTCATTTTTTTTTTTTTTTGGGAAGACAGGCTTTTGACACTTTTAAAAATTTTTTTTTTGGGAAACCAGGGTTGAAGTGTACTGCAATCCTATATTTTTTTTTTTTTATTTTTAACGGGGGTCACCCTGTAGTATACATGGACAAGTCGTTTTACTTTGTGGGTCGAGACTTTTTTGGGGATATCAATATATGTTTTTTTTAGTGAAGAGTTTAAAAAAAAAATGTTTTATTGTTTTAAAACAATATTTTGCATTGATATTCCGATAGCCATAAAATTTCATTTTTCCATATACAGAGTGCAAAAAAATTTTTTTTGTGGGATGAACTGACCTTTTAATTGGCATTTCTATGAGATTTTGATCGCTTTTTATTGCATTTTATGTGCTGCGAGATGAAGAAAAATCACAGCTCTGTGATTTTTTTTTTTTACGGCGTTCACCGTGTGGATTAATTAGCGTGAGATTTTATAGGGTAGGTCGTTCCGCAAGGGGCGATACCAAATATGTGTACTTTATTTATTTTTTTATTTTTGGGGCGCAATTGGCACTTGTAAAGGGGAAAAGGGTGGTGTATGTTTTTTTATTTTATTTTTTGTTAGTTTTTTAACTTCTTTTTTTTTTTTACTTTTCTCCATAGGGGAATAGTATCAGTGATACTAAGATCACTCATACAATAGAGAAAAATACAGGCGGATTGACGTATTGGGTCTATTGGAACTGTCAATACCATCCCCGGCAATGCCACAGGGCACGGCCGGGCTGGTGAAAAAAGCAGCTGGAAGGCATTGTATATTTCCCAGGCTGTCTGAAAAAGGGTTAATTGTTCCCTCCCCCCCGTGTGATCTCCGGTCGGGGCTGATCCTGCGGGATGTCAGTTGTAATATACAACAATCGTACGAACTCTGTTTTAGAGTTTGCACGATCCCCAGGCAGTATGAATACGTCCAAGTGTGTTAACCCCCAAACGACCTTCTCAGAGGTCGTTAAGGGGTTAAATAATAAAATCTAATTGGAGTGTCATAAATAAATTTAACCACTACAGGTCATACTGGGGCTGGGAATGTGTATGGTGTCAAAAATGGAAAAAAAAAAAACCCTTTCCCCTTTAAAAGGGTTTATACTGTATTGTCCCGGTGGATGAAAAAAAAGTACACCTGAATGAAGATTGTAGTATTAGAAGGATAGAAGCCGAGTGTGGTCACAGCACTAGCTACGGAGATCATCGTTGGACAACTTTACAAGGTACGGTATTTATTGTTTGATACAAAACTGTATCGATTTTGTCAATAACTTGTAACAGGAAATATTATGGTAAAATAGGGCTAAATCACTTGACTAAGTGTTCTTACATCTTTATATGTCTAGACCAATAATATATTTTACATTATTTTGAATGTACTGAGAAAACCAAACAGGAGATAGCCAAACACCAGTAATGAAGAATAGGAACTTTTACTCACAGCGCATAATTCTCAGATGTCCTCACCTTCCACCCTCTTAGATCCTATTTTATTACCACCTTCTTTCCCATGTAGCACAGGGGCTTGTGTTGCCTCCGACTGGTTTCAGTCTTTAGTCCAGTCATTGTGCTGTAGGTATGGCCTTGTGGTTGTCTTTTTGAGTAAATAATGTCCCATTTTTCTGTGATTTTTCTGTTACTGTAGGGACCCACAAGAAACAAGGAACCTTGTCATGGTTTGTAGGCTTGCGTATAGTTGCTACGTACAAAAATTTACCTCTATGTGTATTTTCGTTGTAATTTTTTGCCCTAAATACTGGGGAGTAGAGGGTGTTTCACAGCTCATTTTCTTAGGTTCATCAATACTACCTCAGCATTATTTGCTCTATCCAAATGATTAGATCGGGCCAAGTAGTGCATTCGTATTTTAATCAAAATTATTTAAAAAAATTTTTTTCATCAAAACCAAATGGTTGACACGTTCAACAAAAGATCCAAAAAGCATTCCCTACTCAGGGTCTACCACAAGAACGGGGGAGCAAAAAAACCCCGAACCACGGGGGAGACCCAGTGAAGACCTGCTGAGAGGGGGACCAAAGTAAAAAAAGGGGTACCATCAGTAACCTACACAGCGCCGGGACTGTCCCCTGCTTAGCCGTACATGTTGGGCCCGTTGAAGTTTCAGAGAGATTTGGTGATCCCGAAGATTGGGGAGAATGTCATATGGTCAGTGAAACCAAAATAGAAAAATGTTTGGGAGAAAAAAAAACTCTTCGTGTTTAGAGGGGAGAATGCGGAATTTCTCCCAAAAAAACCATATCTATGTGAAGCAGGGGGTGGGGAATCATGTTTTGGGGGGTGTTTTCCGCAAAAGGGGCCCGGGCGATGATCATGATTTTAAAGAATGAAAAGGAGCCATGTATCGTGAGTTTTGGTGCAAACTGCTTCCATCGCAAGGGATTGAAGATTTAAAGTGGTGGGTCTTTTCAGATGAAAAATTTTCCCCAAACACACCGCAAAAAAGGGTGGTTTAAAGAAGATTTCAAGTCCGGGTGTGGCCGCCAGTCCCCAGATTAAACCCAAAAAAACCTTTGGAAGGAGTTAAAAAGTCCGTGGGGCCCAGCGACACCCTCAAAACATCCGCTCTAGAGGAGATTGCTGGGAATGGGCCAACTCCAGCGCAGTGTGTCCCAACCTTGTGAAGACTTACAGAAAACATTGTTATTGCCAAAAAGGATATAGAACAAAGTATTGAGATGAATTTTGTTATTGACCAAATATTTTTTTCCACCTAATTTGCAAATAAATTATTTCCAAAAACAGACAATGGGGTTTTTGGGTTTGTTTTCTCATTTTGAGGTCTACCCTTTTGTCAATTAGGGCCTCTCTATCTTTTTAATGGGGAGAAATTTTACAAATTTGGGGCTGACTAAATACCCTTTTTCCCCCACGTATATCATGTGTTTTTATTATAATATATATTTTATTAATATTATTTATATTAACACACAAACAAAATTTCACACAGACCTTTTTTAATTCATACAAAACCCCAATTTGGGGAAAAAATTAAAAAATGTCTAAAAAAATAGGTGCATGATTGTGTTACGCATTCCATGTTTTTCACAATTGTCTTCTTTCATTCTGCTGGTAATTGTGGTCTAAAGGGCTTTAAAAAGAAAATCCAAAGGAAATTGAAAACCCTACCTTAAACCCCCAAATTGTAACCCTCTTTTTAACAATTAAGTTGCTTTTTAGACTAGCCTGTTTCTTGTCCATTAATATGGATTGTAAAAATGACATTGCAGGTTGGAATACCGTCCATGGGAAATTTTGTGCATAGAGAGCTATACATGATCATACTTCAGTTTAAGGAGCCCATAAAATCAACTCCACAGCCTTTAACGTGCCCGATCATGAAATGTACACCCTAACCACCTCAACTGATCTTTAATTATTGACATGGAATGTTGTAGGTCTAAAACACCACCATTAGACCTGGTTCACATCTGTATTGGAGGTTCATTCGGAACCTCCATCACAGAGGTGGAAGCGACCACACTTTACAGCGGAAACCAACGGTGCATTATGCCTCCGTTGCCTACAATAGGATCTGTTGGGATTCCACTGGAGTGTGCCAACTGGCAAGAGTACCTGACCTGTTTAATATATGAAGTGGTCATCAGTGTGTTATTTAGCCAAAGGACGATCACGTCTTTGCTTTTCTTTGACTCTTCCAGTGTCTTTATATCTCTGTTGCAACCTGATGGCACTGTGTGACACTCTAAGCTCGGTGGCCACTTCCATCTGAGAGTATCTTGCTTGAAACTTCACAATGGCGAGTCAAGGTGTGTCTTGGTCCTCATGATGTCAAAAGCGTGAACCGCATGTTGACGGAGGACTGTTTAAATTCCAATTCAATATTAATCCCCTAAATTTATTGGGTGATTCAGGGGATCCACACATGTGGGAATTTAGCCCACAATTTGTACAAATAAAATCATTAAAAATAATAAAAAGTTACACATATTTGGTATCGCAGTACCGATACAAAAGTCGATCTATAAAAAATTTTAACACTCATTTATCCCGTACGCTGAATCACGTAGAAGAAAAAAATTCCAATCCGGCAAAATTCGCGTTTTTTTGGTCATTGTACGTCACCTGCAAAAATGGAAGAATAAAATGGATCAAAAAGTTGCTAGCATACCAAACTGCCAGCGATTCAAATTACACTTCAGCCCGCAAAAATGCCCTCACTGAACGACCATAGGTGTTGTACAAAAAAAGTTATTGGTAGCACAAAATGGCGCCAATGGCGCAAATTTCAAAAATAGAAAATGGTTGAAATTTTTTATGGTACAAAACATAACGGAAACCCTCCATGTTGGTATTGCTGGATGCGCAACACCTGTAGATGACAGCTAACACATTATTTTACCGCAAAGGATTCGAAACGCGCGTAAAGCAACCACCCCCGGCAAACATGGCGAAATAATTTTTTTTCACATTTGTCCCAATTGGAATTTGTTTGCTGTTTCCCAGTATATCTATAGTATAGGAATAACACCATTAGAAAAGTTACATCTCTGTCCCGCAAATAAAAGCCCTCATGCTGTCGTTTGTAGTGGAAAACATAATAACAAGTATGGGCTTTCAGAAGGCGAAGAGGGAAAAACGAACGTGTCCTTAAGGGGTTAAAGCACACTGGCCTTATATATACCCAAAACAGAAACTTAGCTCTCATTCTGCAATAACCTGCTAAATCTACCCAATGTACTCATGTTAACCCAGGAGACAGATTTTGATTATTAGATATAACCATTCTAGGTTATCATTACAGAAAATTAGTGACCCAAATATGGATTTTTATTCGTTGCTTTTATCCTTTCTTACAACCAGAGGCTTTAATGGGGTTTGTGCACCATGAATGTGACGTGGGAAACCCTCCAAAATTGGTAATCCTTTTCTAAATATATGCGATTCAAAAGTGTAAAGACTGAGAGCTACCAGCATTTCAAATCCCTTAGTCTACCCTGAAAGCTTCCACACTGTAGACACGACAGGAGCTGACAGGAACCGCGCATGCGTGAAACACTTCTTATCTGATGACAGGCAAAATGAATGAGCTTTTAAGGCACGGGGTAGAAAGTGCTGTCTATAAGGCTGTGTCTTGCTGTATTGAGAATCCACTGTTGTACTGTTTATTATTTCACTTAAGTTTTGAGACGCTCCCTTATTCCTCACTCCTTACTCACCCCCTCCCTCTCAGCCCTGCAGCCTTCATGACTCCCCTTTAACTAAACTGATAATAGTAGGATAACTGACCACAAACCTAGACAAGTCATTCACTGCCCACAGGTAATTTCTCTGCAGTAGTTCTCAATAACTATCTCACTGCTCCACCATCCATGACATTTACTCAAGATTAAGGAACATTCTAGCTACCTTCCACATTTCCCAAAGTTATGGTTACATATATTGTTTCCTAAAGCATTTATGATCAAGCTTCTGTAACCACCACACAAAAGTCTTCCCCAAAAATATACTAACCCCTGTCTAGCTCATCCACTGTGGCTCTTATCCAGCTCAGTCAGGTGTTCCCAAATGTGCTGTACCCCCGTCCCCTTGGACCCTTTTATGTGCCCTGCACCGCCAAATTTTCTCCTCTTAAAGGGACAGGTAATGCCTAGTCCCCCACAGGCTACTTAAGGTTCCTAGGATCCTTTGAATTATAACATGTGCTACAATCTAGTCTACTCTTTTCAGACCCAGTTTACTGCTTGTCCATTTCTATTTGTTTACTGCCTGTCTTGACCCCATGCCTGCTGTATTCAGAGAACTCTGCTTACCCTTACTTTCTCCTTACCTGACTACTTTTCACGTCTCCTGTTTTGGTACCATTCTTCATTATCTTCTATTGTCGGGTGTTGTTAACAGAGACTACTTTGATGGTAACAACCTGTATAAGGGGTTAAAGGGTAACTGGGAATCCCTTTGACTCTACTCATTACTTTAGCTCCAAGACAGATCTGTTACAACCCAAGGAATCCACATTATCTCAGGTAGACCTCATGGCACTTTGCTCAAGCCATGGATCCCATTAATATGCCCTTGCCTGGCTAATGAACTGTCCAGTCAGCAGAGCCACTTGGATCAACTGTTTTTCAGGTCAAATTCCTACAAAGTACCACCACCAGCACATTTGCCTCCACCTCAGTCTGCATCCTGCAGGACTGGTCTGTACTTGCTTGTACCTCCTGCAACCCAAAGTCCTGCAGAGCCTTTTTTAAAATCCATATACCATTTATTTTGAAGTCTCGCCACATTTGACAAAGCAAAGTAGCTTTCATTTTGTCCTTGCTTACCACTCTGTGAGCAATGCAATCCTATAATATCCAGCCTGTGGAATTTTCTTCTTAAGGCATGTTCACACGGCTTAAAATGGGCCGTATTTCGGTCCGTAATTACGCGCCGAAGTGCGCCAATTACGGGTCGAAAACGGCCCATTCATTACGGTAATCCACAGCTCTCATAGAGAACTATGCATTATGTCTCCTCTCCCCGCCCAGCGAATCCGCCGGGCAGGGAGATAATTGACAGGTCACTTTCTAGCGCCGTATACCGCCGCTAACAGTGATAGTCTATGGGCCGGCGAAGTGCCGGCCCTGCTTACTCCCCCGCTCCCGCCCCGCCCCCGTCCACACGGCGTAATTGCGGGGCGTAATTACGTCCCGCAATTAAGCCGTGTGAACATAGCATTAGGCGAGAGTCTTTAAAGAACATGGCTCGACTTTGTCTACATGATCCTCCTTTTTTGTTTACACCTTCTCTGTGACTTAAAATGCTTTTCAGTTATGCACCCAGACAATCAAGATTAATTGGAATAATATATAGGTACGATCCTTCTGGACATGCTACCCTGCAGTCGTGCAGTGTATATGTAACTGTGTGTTGATTTTTTGTTGTGTTTTTGGTGGCATTTTTGACATTATAAAATGACACACGTACGAGGATAATTTCACACCTCACTTGCTTGTTGAAGAAATTCAGTTGTGGAATCTGGACCAAAGTTCTGTAACGAAGTAAATTACAATATTAAACAAATGCTATTACTCTTTGTGGAAAAAATCTGCCGATTCTCCAATTTATGTAGCATGCCTTATCTTTTGTGGAGGTGCCATGATTTTATTTCAGATTTTATTTATTGCAATGTAAAAGTAAAATCAGTGACTACAGTCCATACCACAATAAACAGCAAAATCTACATGGAACAGGTTTCCTTTTTTATTGCAGACTTTTGGTGATGATTTGAGGATGTTTTTCTGCTCCATGGCTTTTTTTCTGTAAAATGTAACATGCTCGTGGTATGTTTTTTTTTGTTTGTTTTTTAAAGGCGGTTTCCCATTGGCTTTTCTATAAGACTTGAAAAACCTATAAAAACATTCACATGCTAAAAATTCTAAATTGCCACTCAAAAAATGCTTGAAGGTCACCAAAAACAGTTTGTGAAGGAAGCTTAAGGGCTGTTTATTTAAAAAAGATATATTTTACTTTTTTTTTTTTTGTTTAAAAATGCTGGCTCCAGATGCTAGATAAAGCATAAAATAAAGATAAAGCATAGAAACGCAGTTTTTTGGTAACTTTTTTGTGGTATTTTTGATACTACAAATCATGCGATTTAAAGATGAACCAATAAATCCACGAATCACATGATTTAGTACCAGAAAAACACCAAAAATGCAGTTACTAAAACACATTTTAAACAAGTCAGAAAATGTATTTAAAAAAAAAAAAAAAAAAAAAACACACAAAAAACCTTAAAGGGGTTTTGCCACCATGTAATGTTGACGTGGGAACCACCAAAATGGGTATTTAATAACTTTTCTAAATATATGTGATTAAAAAAAGTGAAACTCTGAGAGCTACAGCATTTCTCAATCCCCCTTGGTTACCTCAAAGCTTCCCCTAGTCACGACCCAGGAGCTGAAAGGCCACGCAGGCAAAATGAATGGTCTTTTAAGGCACCGGGTAGCAATATGCTTTCTTTTGTATACAGAATAACTAGCTGTAGTGTTATTAGATCCCTGCTTTATCTGAATTTAAAAAAGCTTTCAATCTGCTGTTTAGAATAGGTGTTCACTTTTGTATACAGTATTCACATTTATTAGTTTGATTATTTGAGTGAACATGTCACAGGATCCCCTTATGCAGGCTCTGTGCTCTGGCTGTGTGTGTCTGTGTGAAATCTTGTCAGCTCAGTGATTTGTTTACATTACATAAGCTGCTTAGCAGATATGGTTTCTCCTGACAGTGCCGTCTGAGGCTCTGTGTCTTGCTGTATTGAATCCACTGTTGTACTGTTTATTAGTTCACTTAAGTTTTGAGAGCTCCCTTGGATTTCTCCCTCCCCCCCCTTTCCCCCCTCTCCCTCTCTCCACTGCAGCTTCATGACTCAGCGTGATTTGTTTACATCCTGCTATCATGCTGAACGGAGGTCAGTACTTGGTCTGTTGGCAAATCCCCTTTAAACTGTGTGTGATTACATTTTTCTCTAAATGGGCAGAAATTCTGAATTCCTTTCCAACCAATATGAGTGTGAACGGGTTCTACACTTACATGTAACCTACAAACCTTGCAGTCCCGGCACCGTAAATTGGGATTCCTAAAATGTTATGCTCCAATGTTGCAATTTAGGGTTAAAAAATATATATTCTGATTTCAAAAGACTTCGTACAACCATATGGATACTACAGCCAAGTTGATCATTCTAAAGGTGCCAAAGTGCAATAAACGATTCATTTTACTGCACTAGTAAGGGAACAGGGAAAAGAGTGGCCAAAAGCCATGGGCACTGGTGAATACAACTACAGATAACATTTCCTGTGCTGCACACATGTGAAAGTAGATGAAGATAGAAGGGTATATGGGATATTTTAATGAATGAACAAAAGACATTCACTAACTGAACAGTTTCAAATTAGTAGATTTATTAAACTAGAAGCCAAAATATTTTATTGTTGAAATAAAAGCAATTTACTGTGAATGTAGAAAAAAATCTGAAAATGTATAGACTGAACAGAACTATAGTTAATCTTAGTAACTGAAAATGAAGAAATTGGAACTCGCTCTTTCATACCACACCATTGGATCAGCTGATATTTCAGGGCGTTAGTCGAGCGCCCCAGTGTTGACAAGCACCTTGGAAAGCATCTCAATATTTACTTCTATAAGAAAAAAGGAAAAACACAAAAATAAAATGTTTTAGAAAGAAAAAAACAAAAACGACACAAGCATACTATACTCCCGAAAATTTAGGCTATGTTCACACAGTAACTGCGGGGCGTAATCCGCAACCGGCCGGTCCCATAGACATTGATTACTAGCGGCGAATACGCGCTGCTAGTAATTGACCTGTCACTTCTCTCCCCGCTCGTCGTATTGTGCGAGCAGGGAGAAGAGGCGTAATCCATAGTTCTCTATGAGAACTGTGGATTACCGTAGTGACTGGGACGTATCTCGCCCCAAATTGGGCGCAGTACGGCACGAAATACGGGGTGAAATACGTCCCAGTTTAAGCCGTGTGAACTTAGTCTTACAACTAATAGTGTAAATTCAAGGCTAAGCCATTTTCTTTGACTTTATATGCAAGCAAGCACATACAATTATTCATGTGTTTAAACCCTTTTCAGATTTCACTCCCAAACCATTGGCTACATCAGTAGGTAGACTCGGGCATCATGCTGCCATGTGCTAAATCTAGGAGGCAACATATCCTCGGTAAGGGCTCGATAAATAGCCCGAAACGCGTAGGTGTTTTCTGTGTACCCTCTGCTACATGTACAAGAAATAAAGCAGCAAATTTTACTTGCACCCACGCTGGCCCTCATCTTTTTCTTGTTGCTGAAATATCCTCGGTAACATATGAATTTGTGAAATAAAAAGTTGTGACATGCTCCAGCATATCCTATGGAAGGAACTATGTGGCTGTATGGATGCATAGCAGCCTATAGGAACCAGGTAACAGATCTACTGTATGTAACACGAATCTGTAAACTGGATATGTGCACGACCCCTTAGGCCTCGTTCACACGGCTTATTTCGCCGCGGATTTGCCGACGGATTGACGATCAGTCAGAAACAAGTAACAGCCTATTTTCTATTGATTTCAATAGAAAATACGGCTCGTCGTTCACACGACGCGTATTTTCGTGCCGGATTGCCGCCGCGGTTTGACGACGGCTGTCCGGACGGAAAAAACAATGTGCATGTCATTATTTACGGACGGATTCACCACCTACAATGATTGGAGATGGTGAATCCGGCGGGAAATCAGTTACAAATACGTGCCACACTTTGTGGCACTTATTTGCAACTGATTTTCAACTGATTTCAGAACGTATTTACGATCGGCAATTCGATGTAAATACGTTCTGAAATAAACCGTGTGAACGAGGCCTTAGATCTCTTCAACCCAAATTATTTCAAAGTGTGTTTTTTTATTTTTTATATGTCACATACTTAATGTTATAAAAACTACTCTTGAGTTTAGGCAATATCAGATATAACAATATTTATCTAAATGTATGGATATAGAAGGAATTGTTTAAAGGAAAATACAGGTAAAAATAATTAACACACACACACGTCTAGATTCTAACCACTGCACTGAATCATCTCACTCCGACACACCGATTATCTCTCAACTGCAAAGTTCTGCATTCTTTATTACACATTTCTTCTCCTTCACCAGTCCGAACACCGTTTATTACTCTCTACATTTCTGGCCATTAAAGGAACTTTTACATGAGGCAATAATGGTCATTCACACAGATGTTTGTACCAATTATTTGCCCAGTGCAAACATGCCCAGCGATCAAACAATGAAACACTGGATTGTGATTAATTACATCTTGTAAGCCGGCATGAAAATGGATCTTGACTCACTGTATTATCGCTTGGCACTAGTTACGGATAGTTAATTGGACAATGCAGAAGGACCCATATTTTGTCTACTCATAACCCGTCCTCTCTAGTCACCTTGTTATTTATTTTCCTATTAAGTTAGTACACTAAAGTCTATTTCTGTGATTCTGTTCTTACTCTGCACCTATCCTACATGTGCAAGGCTTCATTTACATAGGTTTTGGGAGATCCACTAATCTTTTTTTGTGAATAAAGGAGAAGGAAAATATTACTGAACTGTTCCCTTCTACTTTAATTTTAAAAAAAAAATTAAAAAAACAGCACCTCCGAGACAGTGAAGGCAGCCTTTCTGCTTACTCATCTTTCACGTCTTACTTCCTCAAACTCCTGAATTACAACCAAAGGGTATGTTCAAACGGCATAATCCCGGTGTATATCAGCCAGTGCGCACTCTCATCTTCTCTGTCAGGTAATCATAGCTTTCAATGAGAGCTATGAATTACTGTATTTGTGAGACATATTTCTGGTGCATTGCAGCACAAGATTAACAAGACATGGTTTTCATCTCAAGCAACCCAAATAACCCTTTATAAATTTTCTGTTATCCATTGTACATTTAAAATGTTGCTTTACGTCCTCCTGAATGTTAAAAGTATTGTTTAAGCAGACAACATACAGTTATACGATTATTCTGTAAGTTATCCCTGTGCCAAGAATGTGGCCATTTTCTGAAAAGCAGCTTTCTGGTTTTGATACATCCTGAGTTTTGCCTAAATAGCAGAACACCTACCTTCATCTGATGGTGTGAAGTATGGATTGTGTTTCAACTTACCCTGAAGTGCAGGATAAAAAGGAGAAAGGGTCCGAAGGATATTTGCCACCGTATTTGCATCTTTTCCTTTGAGAAGATGAATTATGTCAGGACTCAGAGTTTTGGACGTTCTTGATGAAGGTTTCTCAGATCTAGGTTCATTTGAGCAGTTGCTAGTGGAAGGTGACAGTCCAGGAACAGAAGTATGATTCTCAGCACCTAAACCAGACGTCTCTGCTGCATCAGTGTAATTTAGTGACTTGATCTCGTGAGCGGCCTCAGTGTTGGAAATGCTGTCATTCAAATAATTCTGAGAGGTGCTGTTCTGTGGTGTATCCCTTACCATCTGCATCTGTCCACCAAATGGCTCAGGAACCCAGTACTGTTCTTTGGGAATGCTAACATATGTATAAGGGGCTGTCATGGAAGAGGAATGTGAAGACGTCACTTCAGCCGAGCTATGATGGGAGGATCCCATGTTATTCATGTAGGAAAAAGATGATGAATGCATGGTGGGAAAATGATCAGGCTCCTTGTGCGGTCGCTTTTGTATGTTCTGAAATTCTAAAATACATAAATATGTATAGACATTAGATTTACAAACATTCCTTGTTTATCTCAGTTCACAGTAAATCCAGATCTCCTTTGTATTGTATAACCTACTTTGGATGACTTATTTTTTGCAATAAGTTGTCACATTAAACAATTGGAAAGGGAATACATTTGTAAAAGGCTCACAGGTTTACAGTGCATCTCCAATTATGTTAATGGAACTATATGAATATTTCAGGGTGTGGAGGAGAGATATCAGAGATTAGGATTTGTATATTAAAATATCTTAGATCTGGTCTTTTTCTAGTGATTAAAGACATATTTAAGTTAAAGACCGAATAAGCTAATAATCTGACAGGTTGAGGGTCCCTTTCTGAACCTTGTCCTGCCATTCCTGTGAACCACATCTGGGTAATAGGGGGCTATGCAGACCCCTATTCACCCAGTAACAGAGCTCAAAAAAGAGGAAAATGCATCTATTAGACATTAAAGGGGTTTTGTCAAGAAGTGATTTCCTCAGCTAACAGGCTGAACTTGAGCCTTGAAAAGAGGGGTGTTGTGTTTCTGTTTTTAAAAAACAAGTGCCTCCTCTGTGATGTCATAGCACCACCTCCCATGCACGTTCCCGAGGCTCAGTCTCTCTAGTTGAGCAAACATTGTTTTACTAAACAACCCGAAAAAAAACTATTGTGAACAAGTTAATGGGTTTTGTTTTCTACCACTTATCTGCTCAGGAGAGAACATTAGCTCCAGGCAGGTAGGTTTCTTTCATTCCTTCACAAACTGCTGGACTCGGGGATGAAGAAGAGCTTAGCAGTGAGCCAAGGGAGCGTCTGCAATCTTTACTCTGATAATTACATTATAACCAGTGGATTCTCTATACAGGACACACAGGAACATTTTTACCCAGTCCTTACAAAGCTCGTTCATGTTACCTGCCATCAGATAAGAAGTTCAAACCACGCAAGCGCGGCCAGATCAGCTCCTGTCAGTGTCCTGGTCGTGTCTAATGTAAACTGTCAGGAAACTAAGGGCATGTAATTAATGCTGTAGCTGTCACAGGCTTCACCTTTTTTTAATGATTATATATATATATATATATATATATATATATATATATATAGAAAAGTGATTAAATACCCATTTTGGAGGACCCCACGTCAACATTACATCGTGGCAAAACCCCTTTAATAACAGAAAGACTAGGAAACACCTTTTCACACAGTGTAGCTTTGGTTTAGTTATTTGTGCAGGTTTTGTTTCCCCAGCCCAAAGATTGTATTTAAAACGGTACACAAATAAGGCTAAATTTACACAATGCTCAAATGCTGAAGATTTTTGGTGTGGACTTCATACCTATAACCAAATAAATTTACAGTACAAAGCATGCAGCTGTATTGTAATCCAGAGCATATAAAATTCTAATGCAGAGTTCATATGGATTTTCACAGGCAACTACTACGGTATATACTCAGACTGGATCCGTTACTAGTGGGGTACCACAGGGGTCAGTATTGGTCCCTATCCTCTTTAATATTTTCATTAATGATCTTACACATGGATTGCACAGGAAAATATCGATCTTTGCAGATGATACTAAGCTCTGTAAAGTAATCAACACAATAGAGGATAATGTGTTATTACAAAGGGATCTGGATAAGTTAGAGGCCTGGGCAGAAAAGTGGCAGATGATGTTTAATACAGATAAATGCACGGTTATGCACATGGGGAAGAAAAATCCAATCCATGATTACATGTTAAATGGAAAAACACTGGGTAAAAGTGACATGGAGAAGGACTTGGGAATCTTGGTGGACAGTAAACTTAATTGTAGTAGCCAGTGTCAGGCAGCAGCTGCCAAGGCAAATAGGATTATGGGGTGTATTAAAAGGGGCATAGATGCACATGAGGAGAACATTCTCCCATTATACCAGTCACGGGAATATTGTGTACAGTTTTGGGCACCAATTCTTTGAACGCATCTTTTTTACAGAATGAAAAAATGTATGTAAAATACATATAGTCTGAATGACGATACGTAATATTCATTGAAATCAATGTAATCACATTTGAACACTGTTAAATACGTTTCGGGGTCCATTTTACGGTGTGCGTAAAAAGTACCCGAAAACGTATTTAACAAACGCTGTGTGAACTTACCATTAGGGCATTATCTAATTAATTAGGATGATCAGGGAACAGTGGGAGATTTTTTCCCCATTTTATTTTTCACATAGTATATTACAAATAGCCATCATTCCAAAAATCTTTAGACAGATAAGTCATTCTTAATATGTTTTTCTAATACAATAAAGTAATGTTGGCTCCAGCTGGAAAGCATTTCTCTCTGATGTTTTTATATATAACAGATAAAGGCTTCTTATAGGGGTGTTTAGTTTAACAAAGAGTCAAATGAGTTACTCCAGACCTCTATCTTAAAGTGACCTTACATATTAGAAATAGGGTGATGAATATCTTGAAATTTCATGTCATATTGTTACTTGATATTGTTATGTCAGCATGACTTCCTTATATTTAATAGAATATTGTTTAAAGATGTAGGCTGAGGGTTTATTTATTTCACAGACACAATACACATTTTAGTCCATGGTGGTTACTACAGTCATTCAGGCTGACCATATATGTTCATTATTAAAAGGTAAATGACAAACAATCATTCTAGGAACATTCTGAGCACAACCACTCCTATAAATAAACTAAACAAAAAAAGACAAAAATGTGGTATTGTACTTTTGGAGGAGTGGTAACCTCTAACTTGCCCCTGCTCTCCACCCATCTGCTTTGAGATCCTTATAATCAATGTAAATGGCGTCTGCAGCCCTGAATACATGGAGACTTTGGTGCAGAGGAGAAGCAAATCTAAGATATAGGGACCCACTTCATGAAATTACCTTGATGGCAGTAGGTGAGAATATACAATTTGATCAAAATGTGCACTACATTTTTTCTAAAACTGTATAAAATATAGCAATGACATAGTATAAATGTTCTATAAATTAAATGTTTGTATGTGCCCAAGTACCAGCTGTGTCTGGCTGTAAGTATTTTTGTGTTGCAGAACAAGTAACAGATGCTGCAGCCATGTCTGTACCCCACCCCAGTGTTGAATTCACAACTAAACTGCTCAGAACTGCTCTATAAGTCCCTCCATGCCACTGCTTCAAAAAGCGTGCTATAGAGGAAAAAAAGGAGCAGGGCCTTCTTTTTGTGTGTTCTGCATTGGAGACATTATAGCAGCTAGTCCACTGTGGAGCTGCAATCAGGAAAAACTGATGATTTCTTGCAGAGAGGAAAACTGGTGAAAAATGTTAGCCACAAGACAAGGCAGAAAAAGTGCTGCTCCTCATGTAAACACATAAGAGCTTATTTTGAAAAGTTGCTTGAAAGATAAGGATAAATAAGGTAAATGAAGAACCTTCACATCAGAATTACTGAACAAGAACACAAAAACAATGGATATGAGTTAAGGTTAGTGATGATCGAACCGCTAGAGAAATGTTCGAGTCGAACATCTCAATCTTTTTTTTCGAACTCGAACATTTTGCTGTTCGTTCGAGTAAATGTTCGAGTTCGACATGGCGTTCAACATTTTAACAGTTTTAGCGCCTTTATGCACTTTTGCCGGCCACCAATCAGTGCAGAGCACGTAAAAGTGTCAAAAACATCATCGCTGAGGTGTAGGGCTGTCATTGGCTGCTAAAATCACGACCATGTTATATATATTTTACTGTATTGCATTCTGAACGCCATTTCCAGCTCACTTTCTGTACTGGACGGACTGCTCTGTCTGCTTGCTTGCATGCAGGCACAAGATTTATTAGCGATTTTAGACAGGAAAAGCTGCTATTTAGATAAGCTAGGTAGTTAGGGGGTGTGCAGCAAGCTTAAGGAATCAAGACTTTGGTAGATAGCATTTTCCTCTCCATAAACAGCAATAGTTAGGGAGTTTGGGATTGCTGGCTGCATCTTTCCCACACCCAGAAGCTGTTATTTTGCGACATTTGCAGGCTCACATAACACCTAACTCTTATATACATCATACAATAATACTCAGTGCCCAAAAGTTCAATTTTTGCAGTACTGGGGTTGAATTCATTTTATAACACACCGTCTCCAATTCTCCTATACAAAGAACTATATTTTCAAGGGAACTTGTCACATAGGTTATGCCTTCGATGATGAGGGTAGCACAAGCTAGTGTCAGACATGCTGTTCCCAGCACTGTGCCCCTTATTCTGTAAGGTGCAGCAGTTTTAGAGCATTTACCCCTCAAATCTTATTACTGAGCAGGTGCTAGCCCCGCCCACTGACCGTTATTCACTTGTTTCTACCTATTCAAAGTAATAGGTTTATCAGTTGAGGTGGGCGGGGCTAGCCTCAGATGGGCGGGTTTGAAAAAACGGACTCTTTGAATTACTCTTCTGACTAAAAACTGCAGATTTGAGCATTAAATACACGAAAACTACAGCATCTTACAGAATAAGGGACACAGCACTGGAAACAGCATGTATGACACTAGCTTGTTCTGCCCTCAGCAAGGGAGCATAATCTATGTGAAAGGTTCTCTTTAAATAGTGGTTGGTTGGTGAAAATTATTCTGAGTGGAGAAAATTTCATTTTTGGCAGCTTCGGGGGTGATATACCTTTCAAATATACCGTGTGTTATTGTCATACAGATATATATCCAGGAAATAAAGGTCTCTCTGTTGCTGAATCTTACTTAATGCCAAAAAGTATAATTTTGCCAGATTGTAAATCCACATAACGCTGAAATATACCAGTGTGTTATTGTGATCCTAATAAATAAATATATATATATATATATATATATATATATTATATATATATATATATATATATATATATATATATATATATATATATATATATATATATATATACACACACATATACATACACACACACACATATACACACTTCTCTCCTTTAGCTTTTGAACATGGAGAGAACTAGAGGTGGTAAGCGAGCAAGGAGGGGCGTAGGATGTGGAGATAGAGGTACGAGACAAGGCACTCATTCCAGTGCTCCGGACAACACACAAGCGAGCACATCGTCAGTCGCAGGAACATCAGGCCTGTCATTGCTTGCTCGGTTCTGTGTTAATCTCAGTACTGCAGAGCATCGCCAGTCTGTTCTTCAGTGATTAACAGATCCTGCATCCAGCGGTTTTACCTTCTCTTCCTTTCAGTCACGGCCACAAATGTCATCATCATCATCAGTCCAACCTGAAGCAAACATGGGCTGAATGACACAACCCAATATACAGACCAATCCAAAAAATCCATATTTTGAAGAGCTCTTTGATGACACAATGCGGTTGGGGTCAGAAAGCATTTCAAAAGATCAAGAGGCCAAATAGGATGCTTTTGTCCGCTCTGATGCCCAATCGCTGATGCCCTCAGAGGAGAAGGAAGCAGGTCCGTTGGTTGAAATACCGAGCGGTCAGCAATGCCTTGCAGTGCCTGTGGCTTTTAGCCCGCAGCTTGAGGATGTAGACTGTGAGTAAGTGGAAGTCACCTGTGATGATTATGACATTGCGGATCCAACGTGGTTTGCTGAGCAGCAGCTGGCGAGCGCATCATCAGTGGGAGCGGATGATGGAGTAGGGTCAGTGCGGGTCCGGCCTCAGAAAGGGAGAGGGCCCTCGCACAAGTCCACTTACATTACTCCGCCAGCCGTGGTCAGTTGTGGGAGAGGGAACACCGGTACTAGGTTTTCACAGTCGAAGAAGTACAGGACCTGTGAAGCCTGGGACCTTTTCGATCAAGCCTCAGATTCGCCGACTGACGTCATATGCTGGATTTGCTTTCAACGCGTCAGTAGAGGAAAGAATGAAAAGAGTTTAAGCACCTCGAGCAAGAACAGGCACATGTTTGGAAAGTATGGATTGCTGTGGAAGAGTCACTTGGAGAAAAAAGGCCACACAGGTCCTGGGCTTCCAACCACCGTGACATCTTCTGCCTCCTCCTCCTACGCCACTTTCAAGCCCAAGCTGTCCTCTGCTGCTGATGTGCCAGAGCAGCATGAGCAAGCACCATCCCCAGTCCCAGATATTGACGGCCGATTCCAACCACCAGCAACACCGCCTACACCTTCCCCCAGTGTGACCTGCATGCCGTACAGCTCCCAGTCCGGCAGCCAGGCTTCCGTGTACCAGTTGTGGGAGCAGAAGAAACGTTTTCACCCCAACCATCTCAAAGCCAAAAGCCTGTATGTCGGCATTGCCACGCTGTTGGCCTTGGAAATTTTGCCTTTCCGCCTGGTGGACACAGATGGGTTCCGCCACATCATGACCCTGGCATGCCCCCAATATCAGTTGTTGAGAAGGCCAGAAAAGCGGTCCCTGCCCTGGCCTGCCACGTCGCAGAAAAGATCTCCAGCGCGTTGGCAGCATCTGTGTCCACCAAAGTCAATCTCACTACAGACACATGGATTAGTAAGCACGGTCAAGGGTGTTACATCTCACTGACTGCTCACTGGGTGAGTTTGGTGGATCACAGTGCCTCTGGTGATGGGTCTCGGCCGACACTCTTCCACACTGCTGGGATGGTGCAGAGTCCAAATCCCCAACCTCGATGGGTAGCATCCTGTGCCAAGAGAAACCAGGCTGTTCTCAAATTAATTTGTCTTGGAGACCGTCAACACAGGTCAAGAGCTGTGGATGGCTCTGCGCACTCAAACCAACGAGTGGCTGGGTGCTAAGAACCTGGCGTCAGGCAAGGTGGTGTGCGACAACGAGAGAAATCTTGCTGCCCTTAAGCTTGGTAGACTTGCGCAAATCCCTTGCCTGGCACACGTCATGAACCTGGTTGTGCAGAAATTTCTCAAGCGCTAACCGGGTCTTGACAGTCTGCTGAGAAAGGCTCGAGGTCTTAGCTCACACTTCCGGTGTTCGCACCCTGCTTCGGTACGACTGGCAGCATTGCAGCGTGATCTGGGCCTCCCTGTCCACCGTCTGATATGTGATGTGGCAACATGCTGAAATTGCACCCTCCACAAGCTCCAGAGATTGTGGCAGCAGCATAATGCCATTATGCAGTATGAAATGTCACATGGCCTGACTAGCAGTGGTGTGAACCTCGGAGTGTTGACCCAGAGAGAGTGGAGACAAGTGAAGGATCTCTGCACCATCCTTGCCAGTTTTGAAGAGGCCTCCAAAATGGTTAGTCAGGACGATGCCATTGTCAGCATTAATGTTGTGGTTATATTTTTACTGGAACAAGCGTTAGGCACTATGCGGCAGCAGGTCCCAGCAGTGATGGAGGAGGAGGCGGACACAAAGCCTTACTCGCCGGAGGATGTAGAAAGCTCGTCTCTTTCACGATTGTATAAGTCTTCTTTAGGCGGTGGTTCTAAGTCGAGGCAGGTGCAGGATGGCAGTTCAACTCACAGAGTAGAGCACATGAGGTTAGCCAGGGCTCTGGTGACGGTCAGGATGAGGAAGTGGAGGAAGATGAGGAGGCAGGGCTGGACACCACCGGTACTGATTACCCTTCAGTGGTAAGAGGTTGGCACAGATTACAGGAGGAGGAGGAAGAGGAGGAAGATCCTGTTAGTGCCCCTCGACCCCGAATGGCTTGGGGGCATCTCACACAAGTGCTTGGATGCTTCATTACCTGCATAATGATCCATACATAAAGACAATAAAAATGAACAGCGATTACTGCGTGGCCACCCTACTTAGTCCAAGTTACAATACAAAAGTGAGCAATTTCCTTCCACTCACACAAATTGACAGTAGAATGCAGGAATTTGAGACAGTGCTCATTGACCAACTCGAGTCATCTTTTCCGTCTTCACATTCTAATGTAACGGTAGAACAATGTCAGCAACGTGGCAGCAGTAGAATGGCAAATAGCCGCAGCAGGCAGTGTGGCAGAACCCTACTGGGTGACATTTTACAATCGATTTTGACCACCTCACCAATGCCTGCAAGGCAGGGCAGCATTCAGACACACAGAGACTGCCTTAAGACCATGGTCCATGACTACCTGCGGCTCAACATCGATGTTTTTGGATTTAGTCTGGACTCATTCAACTTCTGGGTGTCCAAACTGGATGAATGACCTGAGCTTGCTCGACATGCCATAGAAGTTTTATCCTGCCCAGCAGCCAGCGTTATTTCAGAATGCACATTCAGCACAGCTGGCAGAGTGATAACTGACAAACGTATCTGTCTTTCCCCCGACAATGTGGATCGTTTGACATTTATTAAAGTGGATCTCTGACCATTTTGTTGCCCCAGTTGCCGATGTCACTGACTGTCAAGAAGACGTACTACAGTTTACTAATGTGAAATACACATTTAAACTACACTAAATTTCATGTATGTAGTTCCTTTGCCTGCTGCTTCTACAAATTGTATTCTATTGCTGCCAACAGCTAGATTTACAAGTCTTACGGCTGAATTTATTTTAAAACATACACCTGTATGACCTTGATATGCACTGCATACACCTCTTACTCCCCCTACAGGGCCCTCAGGATACAGGGCCCTGTAGCAGTTGTTACCGCTGCACCCCCTATAACTACACCCCTGCCAGCTGAAACTCCACGTTCCCCGTTGGGATGTTCTTGTTGCCACCACATATCACATGTACAAAGCTTGCAAGCAGAGGCATAACTTCTTGTGCCCTGGTGCAAAAAGTGAAATTGGGCTCCTGCCAGTTACCATGTGCCATTTCCAATACCGGTATCTTGTTATGTGTCACAGGGTCTTTTGGGCCCCCTCAGGATGCAGGGCCCCATAACAGCTGCTACCGCTGCACCTCCTATAGCTACGCCCCTGCTTGCAAGCTGTCCTCATCTTTTCAGCTAGCCATTGAAAGGAATGAAGTATTTTAGCTCTTAGAGCCAAATTTTCTTTACTAAGTTGTTCCATGTATTCAGTTTACTGTTATGGATGGTAATTACAGCTTTTCCTCAAGTGTATAGGTATAAAAAGTAACCAGAACATCTTCTCCCATTGACTTTAATGGGGTTTGCGTTTGATTCGAACATCAAACCGAACACCTCAATGTTTGAATCGAACATTTTACTGTTCGCTCATCTCTAGTTAAGGTAAAGAATGTTGAACATTTTTTGCCCCAGTCACTTTATTAGAGTTCGTATCATGCCTGGTGCTGTCGTAAGGAAATATTCTTGAAAACATTGTACTGGTCCATGCAATTTGACCAGTCATTTTCAGTTTTGAAGTGGAAATCATATGATGGTATTTGTAACTATTAGGGTTTTGTGCTATATACAATATATAGAACATACAGAAAAGATTAAAACTACTGTAAAGATATATACATACCAGAGGTACTGCTGCTTTCTGGATGTACATGACGCTCAGCAGAAGCATAATTGGGCACCTCTTGTTTGCGTTTTAGTCCCCGGGTATCTTGCAGTTTTACTGGAACGCTATCAAATGAATGCACACTTGCTGGTGTACACATAGAAGATGGCGGCTTTTGTGTGTGCCACTGCATCTCCTGTGATACGCCCATTAAACCTTAAAAATACAAAACAAATAAACATTACAAATGTATAAGCTAAACATTTCCCTTTTTTGTTAAAAATATTGTTATTTTTATGTACTATGTATATGTGTAAAAAACCCAAATTATGAAGCTAGGCTATTACATTTAAACTAAAATATCACAATACCTTGGTTTTCAGCACCTTTATGATGTAGGCTTTCATGAACATTTGGAGGAAAGTTCTAAAGAAAAAAAAAGTAAAAACATGCTGTATTAAGTTCATTTTTATAATGCTGAATAATGTATTCCATACTATGCATTTATACTTACAGGGTTTGTCTCATCTCACACACTGATGACAGTGTTATATATAGTATACTGCTCACACATTAATATCATATCCTCTCTCGACAACGCAAAGGGGTCTGTGGAACTCTTAAATTTATTTCAATGGAAGTTTCAAGTACAGCTGAAAAAAGTTGCTCAGAATGGCTAATTTTGATCATTTCAACTGACTACATTCTCATCAAATAGAAGTCGGTTATCTGCCACAATTGAATTATTTCACTAATGTTGGTTGAAACTAAATGTGTTCGGCATGATGGACCAATTACAACCATTCAATCACAAACATGCTGCACTGAACTAATTTTTTTTTATATTTACTTAGCAGGGTTTTGCCACCAAGGGATAGGTTAAAAATATCTGCTCACTGGTGTTTCCACCACGGTCAACCCCACTGATCGCAAAACTGGGGACCCCGAGTCACCAAGCCGACTGCTGTACTCTGTTATCCTTGTCCGGCTCATACTCTTTAAAGGGAACCTGTCAGGTGAGTTACGCTATCCTATCTGAGAGCAGGTGGTGAGAGAGAAGTTGAGCTCTGTGATATGTAGGTTTATAGGATTTGGAGCAGAATTTAGTAAAAAGCAGAGAAAATACTGACTGTAGTCCTTAAGAGATAATGTGAGTCCTGTTTACCTTGCCCATATACGGTGACTGACAGCTTTCCCTGTATCAGTGTGCATACAGAGCTAACTGTCAGTCACTGTATGTGGGCCGAGTTAGCAGAACTTTCATTTTCAGACGATTTTCTCTGCTTTTTTATTCCTGCTCTCAGATAGGGCAGTATAAGCCACCTGACAGGTTCCCATTAAACAGTAGTCAAACATGCATATTGTTAATCTGCTTAAAGACTTCCTTGTAGCAGGAGCAAAGTGAGGAAGGATGTGGGACCCATGGTTCCCCGTTTAGTAATTGTGGGGTCTCAGCGATGGAACCCCAGCGATTAGACATTTATCATCTATCTTATGGATAAGTGATAATTGTCTATTTTGGCAGAACCCCTTAATCTGCCAGTTATCTTTTGTATTTCTGCATTGTAGCCAATCATAATCTTATGTATATGTCTGTCTGCCGTATGTCACCACTGAGCTAATTATGCTGCTTGTCTATACACAACTTGATTGCTGTTGCTCCAAGTCTATTTCCAGTCCACTAAGGTCTGGACATTTTTTGAGATCCAAATGATAGATAAATTAAGACCACAAAAGTTGCTGTATAAGTAACATCGGAGTCTCTCAGATACAAGCTCCTTGATAACAGCTGTTAATATTTCCATGCTAAATATTACCATAATCATATAATTGAAATGTACTTAAAATGCATTTTTGTTACAATATTTTTTCCCTTCAATTAACATCTAAAATCTCAGATCTGTAATATTGTCATTTGAGCTCCCACACTGCACTAAATTCTGAAAACACCAATGAATGTGTATGGACAAGAAAACACAATGTAATTCAAAATACAGCATTTAAAGCTACTTAACAGGTAATATATATTTAACCTGTATAATGTGGACTTTTCCCTGAAATACTTACTGTTGTTGCTGCTGTTGTAGATTTTGCAGGGAAGCTGCTTGACACTGTGGAATCCAGAATCTGTAAATTAAAAAAAAAAAAAGTTACCAGTCAGTCAAGCATGTAATGATTGGCTACTAAATCCTATTACATCAAGCAAGGAAAACAAAGCCATCTAACTTTACAGCAAACCAATCTCACATTAATTTTTCCATAAATATAGATCATCTACCGCTGCAATCCTTTGTTTTGTTTAAATGTGTTCAGAACGAAAATTAAAGAACTTTGAAAATAGTCTGAATTACTGAAGGTCATTGTTTTATGGCTTCTATAAAGAACTATAGGTAATCCTGGTAACAGACTTCAAACACACTCAAAAGGTATTAAATTGTCTAGATGGGGGAGAAGAGGAACAAAAAAAAAGCTGCATGAAAGCTGTTTCCCTTTGTCTCGTGAAACTACAAGCCCCAAGATCATTTGTCTGACATATTCACACCCAACCTAAGGTTAAGTGCACATCCTATATACTCCCTCATGTGAAAGCCTTGGGAGGCAGTAGAAGTGGGATATGGCTTCACAGGCTACCCAGGAAAAACAGACACATTCCTTTGGTCAAATAATCTTCTGGGCGCAACAGTTTTTTTCCCTCTGTGTGTTGAGCTACACAGAACTATTGAGTCTCCAGTCATCAACAGCTTATATATACTAAAATACATCCGAATATAATAATATGTAATGAAGGCATTTTACAGATGTGCCTAATTATTGAAGAGAGATTATTTAGAAGTGTCTTTTTCCTGGGCAACCCTGTTAATTGTAACCTGTAGTTATAGTGACTGTCATCTGTCTGCAAACTTCTTGCAAGCTTACCAAATGTAGGTCACCAAGAAGAAAGTTAATCTAGTCTAACACACTAAGGGTATGTTCACACGGGGTAATTTTGGTGCGCATTTCGCCGCATATTTGTGCTCTAATACGGGCAAGGTGCACGCCGAAATTACAGTAACTATGGATTACGCCTCCTCTCCCCGCTCGTACAATACGATCGGATTGTACGCGCGGGGAGATAAGTGGCATGTCAATTACTTGTGGCGAATACGCGCCGCGAGTAAGGCATTTCTATGGGGCTGGCGGGCTGCCGGCCCCCCCTCCGCGCCATGGGAGTACGCGCTGATCAGCGCAAGCTCCCGAAAGACATGATGTACTGCGGCGCGTAATGTACATGCCACAATACATCATGTGAACAGACCCTAACCATTTTGTTTGTATAAATGAACTGAGAGCCAAAATAATGGGACATTTTTTTAAGAATATTTGTAAATCTGCCTAATTTTTATTGGAGATTGACTGCAACAGCTAAAAACAAAAAAAAAATTCTAAAAAAGGTAAAACTTTCCTTTAACCCATTTCCAACATATGGTGTACATTTACATCACAACATTTAATGAGTGTTCAGCAGCTGAATCTACTCCATGCACTGCGGGTGCCAGCTGTCGATTATGGCCAATGTCTTGCAATTAATCACTTATATGGTGTGTTCAGTGAAATGGTGACATCTAAGCTGTGAGTCCCCTTCCATCAACTGATCCCCCCCAACCATGTGCATAGCAGTTAGTGCAGGAAGTGGGAGCTGTGAAAGCCCGAAGGTGTGCCCACATGCAGGTGAAAGAAAAACAAAAACCTAAAGCCCTATCGCTAAAAATTGCTGGGTCAAGAAGGAGTTAATTTGTACGGCAAGATACAATTTTGTTTGTATTGTTATATTTTAATCACCGATATCAGAAATGGTAGGGATCATGTTTGAAGTCTATTAACAGTGTTGCCAGTTTACTTTTGCCTGCCAAAAGAAAGGGCACAGGGCAAGTAAGAATTTTGGAATTTTAGATGGCGTTTTCCTTCAGGTTTGTTTTTAAATGTTTTCTTAATTAGGATATGTTCACACAGCTGATTTCGAACGCTTATTTTTAAGCGCCAAAATCAATAGTCCAATACTTGTTTGAAAAATGCAAAACATGAGGCAGTTTTCAAAGAGTATTTGATGAGGCAGAGACACGCATTTTTCTTCTGACATTCAAATTACGTGCAGGGCGGTTTTTGGCCGTGGATCCGCATCCAAAACGAGCTACACTTTGTATGAGGAGTTTTGGACGCTGTTTTGAAGCTCTCTACTGTTTCCAATGGGCATTTTATTATCTGAAAATGCCTCAAGAATTGATATGTCACATTTTTTGGCGGCTAGAATCAGCGCTGAAAATAAGCAGGTAAACAAGGTGTTTACATAGGAATCAATAGGAATGAACTGGAGGCGTTTTATAGTTGTTTTTGCCAAATCCGTCCTGAAAACAGGGTCAGAAAATGCTGTGTGAAAATATACGTATGTTTTCACATTTTTTTTCTACAGCTATTCAATAAATATTGTATCTATAACAATAACATCATAACAGTGGTATCAAGAAGATAAACCTTCAGTTCAGTCGATATCAATCTAATTAGGTGATTAATGTACTACTTCTGCTTTAACATGCCACGTAATGGGAGGTTATATTCCAGTAATAGTAAAGGTACTATATGTAAGATGATATATTAATAATTTAGCATTTAAAGCTGAATGGACGGGAAGATATAGTGTGGAGGAACAAACAATTCCTCCAAAAAAAAACATCTCCAGCAAAATAATCTGTAGGGGGGGAGTGAGTTGGGGGGGTGAGTTGTTTGATGGGAGTTTTTTGTTTTATCACTCTTTTAACTTCTAGGGTCATGTAATTTTTTTTTCTAGTTTAAATTATTTTGTATTTTTTTGCACATTTTTCAAGTAGAGTCTTCTTCTCTTAACACTTTTTACATTTTGAAACACTTACATCTAATCCTTTGTATTTCAAAAAATATTGCTCCAGTTGGTCACTCAGTTGCTGCCTGTGTCTAGTTCCAGCAAATGTGGGTTGCTTCTTCCCGGGATGAGATCTTGAATTTTTCCTACAAAATGTCAATTATGGTCTCTTAGTTTACAATTTACAACGTTAAATAATTTGTTTAATAATATAACAAGACTGGATAAATAAAAGCTACTGTGAACTCACCGAATAATTTAAAGCCATTTGTCTTTTATCTGAAACATGAAACTAAAAAAATAAAACAAGAACAATAATTATCAGGTAAATATTGAAGTATTTTAGGTAGTTCTCAGCATCAAAAGAGGTCAGCAGATTGATGCTCTGTTCACACTGCAGTCAAGTCTTCAGTTTCGGATAGTTTCCATATTAGAGGCATAACAAAATCGGACATCACTTTCATGGTAAAACTAACTTTTCAGGTTTCAAGGTAGTTTTTGCTTTTTATATGCGTACTTGTTGGAGTTTTCACTACGCTATTTGCTCTGCCCATCAAAAAAAAAATGCTACACCTGTCTATTCCTGAGGGATTGAAGGTTTAGCTGAAGTCTTAGTATGTTGGAATGCCATTTAGCCTGTCAGACACAACACCACACAAAAACATAAAAAATAAAGGTTCCATTTACTGATACGTTTTCGGTGTATTTCTGGTCTGGAAAGGATTCACGGATTTTTCCAGACTGCACTGTGTGATTAATAAGCCGTTTTGTGTAAGTTTACAAAAGTACATGCTAAGTTCGCTGAGCATGGTGTGCCTTATATTTTCACTGTGCCCGTCTGAGGGTTGTGGAGTTACGATAATTGCGTGATAGTATCAGCAGAGTGTGGTGTGTTATAAGTTGTGGTTAGGTTTTGTTTTGATTTCTCCAATTGTTCTGCTTTATTATTTGGATTCTTGGATAGTGTGGAGCTGTGTTGGGTGGAAGTTGGTTAGGTGGCTAGGCGTAGTTCGTTTGAATCGGCATCATGTTTTCCCTGGAAACCCTCTTTCAGTATGGGTGTAGAATCTGCAGGTGGGGGTAGGGTGGGGGTTTTGGGGGGGTAACCTGTGGTGTTATTTGTATGGGGGTAGTCCTGGAGAATGATCGGATGCACAGAAGTTTCTGTAACATTTTTTTTTATTTTTTTTTAATATTATTATTTTTATTTTTCTGGGGGGGTTGGGTTAGGGTGGGGTGGGTTTATAGGGGGGGTCGTTTTGGTTTGTAGATGCTCATTACTACTGTAATGTTCTATACACACTACATTTTCTGTATAGTTATTGTTTGTTGATAGTTGTATTATTATTTATTTATATATATTTCTGATAGATAGTGAGATATTTTTTTTTTTCTTGGTGAGACGTTTTTATATTTACTATTATAATATTTTTTATATTTGATAGAGTATTTGTGTTTTGTTTCCGTGTGCGTGTGTAAGTTATGTAAATGCACGAACGCGCTCTGTGTAATAGATTATATTTACTCACTTCCACACGCTGCTCGGAAAAAAATTAACAAAGAAAAAAAAAAGAAGTAAAAAAGTAAAGGGATCTATTATAATTACACTCAATTGTTGTTATTTCCACGGTGTGAGTTCAAGATATCTTCTGTGTGGTGAATTCTACCCTGTCCAGGGTCCTATGAATCAATCACTGATTGTGATTCATTTTTTCACTGATGTTGTGCAAAAATAGAAACCGAATAATACAGGTTGAAATTGTAGAAAATCGAGAAATGAGGAAATTAAGACTAGATTCTTGATTTGCAAGCTATTTAGCAAATAAGACAGTAATATTTTTTGCAAGTAATACCTTCTATAAAAGGAGTGTGTGTGTGGAGGGGTTGTTTCTGATTATGCAGGGTTGAATGACCACAAGACCTTAGTTCTTGTTCTCATTCTTCCTGTTTTGGATGCTGTGCTCGTTTTTGGGAATTTTGCATTTTGTCATTGCTCGTCACACCCTAGAAGTAGCTTGGAGTTCAACCCGGTGTGGTTTCGTTTTGGTCTACAAACCACACCCCATAGAAGCGTGCTCATGGGTAATGCAAAACTTCAATTTTCACACGATGGCACATCATATGACGAGGAGCTATGCAAGGATGTTAGCTGTTTTTTTTGTCAGCACTGTGTCAGAGCATGGTGCCAGATTCCCAGGAGACAGGCTGTATCAATGAGACGTGGAGGGGGTCGTAGGAGTGCAACAACCAAGCAGCAGGCACGCAGCAGGACCGCTACTCCTGCTATTGGTTTGAAGAAGAGGAACAGGAGGGCTAGTGCCAGAGCCTGCAAAATGACCTCCAGCAGGCCCTCTTATATCCATGGGTCTGCTCAAAATGTCAGAGGGAACGTCTCTATGGAGCAGATGGTTTCTAATGAGCGGCCCAATCGCCCACTAAGTTTGAGTTGTTGCTTAAGCGGACTTTTAGCATTTTGCCAGTGAGGAACACCACAAGAATTGGCAGATTCGTACAATGGATCCTCGGTGCTCTTTCACGAATTGAGAGCAGGCGTTCACAATGAGAGCAGTGTGAGAGCGTAACAGAGTCTGGAGTCACCGGGAGAACGTTCTGCTGCCTGCAACATCCTCCTTCAGACCGGTTGGGCAAGTGAGTCGGTCAGTAATGCTGTGGGGAAAGGATTTCTTGGAGGGCAACAAAGCCCTCCATGATGCTAGCAGATGAGGTTAACCATGACTGACATAGATTATACAGGGATTGAGATCCTCAGACCCATTGTGAGAACTTATGCAGGTGCAGCTGGGCCCTGGGTCCTCCTTCTGATGATAACAATGCAAGGCCTCATGTGGCTGACATGTTGTGCAGCAGTTACTGCATGATGTAGGCATTGATTGCTCTGGAACTGGCTCGCATGTTCCACAGGACCTGAAACAATCGAGGCACATTCTGGGAACATTAATAATGTTCCATTCCACCAATGTCACCATTGCCACCACAGACTGTCCCAGAGGTGTTGACTGATGCCTTTGATGGCTTTGCAGGCATTTCCATGAAGTTGGATCTGCTGAATTGCATTTTCCCACTTTGATTATTGAGCATCCATTCAATAATTACAGACCTCGATGGGATAGTAATTTTGATTTTATTAATAACTGAATAAAGAATTGCAATTGGAATATTTAATTCATTGAGATCTAGGATGTGGTATTCCAGGGTTCCCTTTATTTTTCTGTATATATAGATCTCTCCCTATATATTTATTCATGCTCATGGTATGGCACTTCAAAGTGAGTACCGAGTGCCGCAGAAGTTGATGCTGTGCACAAAAGCCAATAAGCAATAATACCCCTAGCTTGGTACTACCCACAACAAGCTGTGCATCCCTGTCCAGCACATTAATGTGGGCGCTACACTGCTGCGAGAGCTGGCGGCCATAGATTTGTAAAGCAAGAGCGGCTGGGCCAAACACTCAGGTTAGTGTAGCAGGAGCTGCTTTCTGCTTTACTGGTGAATGGGTAGAGCGTCATCAGTCTCTCTCAACCTCCACCACCCAGCTGCAGGGGCAGCTGGTTCCTTCACAGGTTTCCATTAGGATATGCTTTTCATAGTATCCATATTGATGCTGGGGCGGAATCCCAGAAACTTAGATCAGAAAAAAAACTTTCATGTATTTTCCATCGCTTTTTTTTTTTTATTTATTTTTTATTGCTAATTTCCCCTGGAGCCGATATGTTAGCCCCAGTTACACGGGGAAGATATCTCACCTCCACTCTCCCATATTGATTGCCCTTCATGTCCCCCCTATTGACTACCAGTTATTCCCACTCCTTTCTCACATATAAAGTGCTGCATGCTTCTGCACCAGAATCTTTCTCTGTCACACCACACTCAGACACTGCTCATGTACCGCTCATCTTATGTTGAATGCATTGTGCGGGGTTGGTGAGGCGTGGTAGGGGGTGGGGGGGGGGGGGTGGTGGAGGGAGATGAGGGGCGAGGGAAGAGGGTTTTTAATTTGACGTGAGATGTTTTGCCCTTCTGGTCTGGCCATTGGGTGTGTACCTTTTGTACTGAGGCTCTTCACTTGTTTTGCTCCTCTATCTAATACATTTTATAGCTGCTTCGTCTTATTTCTTGTATAGTAAGCTAAAAACTAAAAGCCATGCGAAAGAATAAATATAAAAAAAAAAAATAATTAGAAAAAGAAAACTTTAAATAAAAAACATATTTATAATTTATATATAACTTGGACTGTGGGTGAATAATAGGCAGCCACTGGAGGATAAGCCAGCCGGGGATTAGCATGCTACTGCAAAAAGTGGCTAGACAAAGGGGGTATATACTTCAATTGGGGGGAGGGTCGTTGGTGCGGTTAGGTTCTGTTGCTGTATGCTTGTAATAAAAAGGTGAAGAGGAAAAGCAATAGTGAGTGTTTAGAGAAGTAAGAGATGCATACATCTATATTACTTATAGTTGATTGGTTTATTATTTTTAAAAATGTTTATACTTCTGCTCTTTGTTCAATGAAAGTTATCGGATCTTCAATACAAAGTGGCTTACCCTTAACTAGGATAGTTATGTTGTAACCTATTAAGGCTGGGGGGATGGGTAGTGGTAGTGGGTGGGGCCGGGTCGTGAGGGGGGACTGGTTTTCATCTTCTGCATTGCAATGGAGGGGTTTACTTTGGAATAAGACATTAGTGGCAGAGTATTCAATTCAAATTTGATGAGGGTAAACAATTAATGGTGTGAAGTAGTAGTAAAAATAATAAGTATAAAAAGGGAAAAATATAAAATTAGAAAAAAAAAAAAATAATTAAAAAAATTATAAGGAGTAGTTATGTAGTTTGTTGTAGTAGTCTAGTTTGTAGTAGTTGTGCAGTATGTTGTTAGTGTAAGTAGTTGTAGTTAGTATGGGTGTAATTTAGTTGGTTTGAGAGTGTGCTATGGAGGGCAAGGATGTTGTTAGTGTAGGTTTAGGAGTGTTGTAGTAGTATAGTAAGTTAGTTTAAAGTTATGTGTTAGTAAGAGTAGTATGTTAGTTACCAGTAAGTAGTAGTAGTATGTTGTTTTGGCAACTCAAATTTTTAATTTTTTTGAGTTTTTTTTTTTTTTTTTTAAAATGAGCGTGGGCCATGGTGATCGGGAAATACCTGATTAGACCCCCACTTGTAGTAGGTCATTGGTGAATGGAGTATGAGTGGAGGTGTATTATAACAATTCTTTTTAAAAATGACGCGACCGGGCCCATAGAAGTCATGAGAATGGGTAAACTGATAGGATAAATAGGCCCCACCTGGTGTTCAATGGAGTATGTCACATCTGGAAGGTACCAATTGGTGTTAGAACATGATTGATTGGAATCTGCAACCCAACCGGAACGATGAGCTCTAATGTAGCATATTGCTATGGATGATTTAGAACTGAAAGGTTCCTCCCTATGCTGTTTGTATGTATAAATCGGGGGCCACTTTTTTATATGGGCCCGTCCCTTAGCTATTATTAATCATCAGAACGTCAATGGGGGTTAGAATGGAATAGGATTAGAAAACAGACGCACCTACTCCCTTTGGTTGCTAGGCTTGGTTTTTTCTGGTTGGTATTTTGTATAGAGAAGTGCTCATGGCCTATGTTCCCTCTGCACTGGGGGTTCCACGCGTTTTTCTGGGCGCCTACACATTATCCCGTCGCATTGTCCGCCCTCACACACCCCACAGCACAACCCTCATAATTCAAAATATGCTATACACTGGCCTAACCCTCCGACTTTTGGGGCAGACTCCCACCTTCGACTTTTCTATATAGGCTTTTGGGTATGAATCAGCTTGTTGACTTGCTTCCAATATTATACATTTATGCATAGTCTGCAGGGCTTCTTTAAAACCATCCTAATTTATTATTTGAAAATATGGTTTTTAAGATCACAGCGTTTCTTATTATGTGTTTATGCGGGATGCAAAAGACGAGTACGAAGCGCGAGACTCCGCAGAGCGGAGCTTATTATTGCAGGTTGGCTCAGGAACCCACGCGCGTTTATCGCGGTCACTTGAACCCGTTACTCATTATTTTGGTAGCAATCCTACTATAAAAGCTGGTTCCATTACCTATTGCTTTCATCACCTCATAAACTCCTGCATAATCTAGGGCTTCCTCACTTGGTGGTGCAGGGTTACGGTTTTTTCTCATATTGAGCGTGGGCCATAAAGCTTATTTACAGAATATTTGCAACCCTCTTTTTGTCACTATAGAAGATCAGTTGAGGACTGATTAATTGCCACTCTAAAAATACACTTAATGTTAAGGTATATTGGAATTTTTACACGTATGTTCTGTATTCTAACAAAATTCGGTGTATGCTACATCTAATCACTCGGGTATGGTAGCTCTCCACCCTCAAATGGCCAAACTGTCTTAACATGGACCAGTAATCAACTCCAAGGACTTGTTCCATATCACCTAATCACCAAGGTAATGTCTATCAACTACATTCAGGGCTAGTGCCACCCTTTATGCTGGCCAGATAGGTATGAACATGATTACTCCTTATGCCGGCTATCGGCTTATTGCTTCTGCGCTGGTTCGACTCTGAAAAACCAGCAAGCAAGATATTGTCTTCACAAGGTGATGTATGTGCAATATGTTCCAAGAACTGGCATTATTTGCACACCTAATACTGTTTTTTGTTTCTGCCAAAGGAAGAGCACAAGTGCATCTGGGACACCCTGCTTTTCACAGGTTAGATCTAATAGCTTTAATGGTAAATCATTGAATTTAGGATCCCTTACGATGGTGGGTTTATTTGTTAGCTTGTTGGAGCGCAGAATTGGAATGGAATATTATTTTTCTTTAATTTTTTTGACTTGCATTTATCCTGAGTTAAAAATTTTACAATTACTACAAGGCCAACTCTTTCTCATTTCTAATGGTCTGGACATTGAAACTAATCCCAGTGTAAGTACGGGCAAATTTATGGTTCCGGGGGTATAGGATGATATATATTTAACAGGTTGAAGAATAATCTTTTATACAGATGTTCCCACAACACACAACTAGTGGGTGGCCCAGGATTGTCTTAAGTATAAATTGCACATTGGACAAGTACAGTTCACACTAGCTGGAAAAAAGTAAATATATATATTGAGGGTCTAGGGAATTTGGGGGGTCCTTCAAGTCATAAAATCGTTGTGAATTTCTTTTGTTGTGACGGGTTACTTGGGGACTATTTCTGTGAGAGATAGAGGAAAAATTGTTAAAAATTTTTTTGCAGAGTGGAAAGTGCACCCACTATTCCTGCGGAAGGATTCATTTGTACTTCGGTTTCTTGTCTATCGTTTTTTTAAGTGGTGGTTAATCGTCAAAATAACATATCAGAAGCCAAGGTTTTCCAGCAGAATATTGCCCACCGCATCATACTGCCTTCGCCAGATTGCCAGTGTATCTTGGTTTTTTTGCCATCCTCGTCACACTGGATGTGTAACCTTTTTTAGTTGTTTACCTTTTATGCGGACTTTAGTGGCTTTCAAGGTGTTGTTGGTGGACCATAATGGCATTGGGTCAGCATGGGCACTCTGGTCTCTGGCTACTGTATGCACCCAATATATTGCTAAATACTTTGAACATGTGTAAGGAAATACACCATATTCGTGTCACCATGCAAGCGGGGGGTTAACATTTTTGTGGCAGTATTTGTCTACTAGTAGCTTCATACTGTGGGATTGGGTTTAGAAGGGCTTACTTTTATCCGTCCCTGTGAAATTTACAAAATAGTCTGTTGCGTGGGTTATTTTGTTGTTCTTCGTTGGGTCAATGTGTCCGGAGGTGGACATATTCCGCTTACTGGGAAAAATGCCATATCCCAGTCGTGGGGGGCGTTAGGCCGCGGTCTACAAGAGGTTGTGAGTGAAGGGTTTTGACGGGAAGGGGGAATTTTGCTCACTGGGACTCTGTCTACTCATTTGTGGTTGGGGTGGGGTTCCGGGGTTCATCGGGTCTTATTTTTGTCGGGCGCTTTTCAGGGGCTTGGGGCTTGTGCGGTCAAGGGAGAGTGTGATGAGTGGGGTGGGGTTTGTGGGATGGTTCGTGGGGGTGTTTTGTCGTATTTTTTAAGGGGGGTTTTGTGTTGTGAGTGGGTGGGTGCGGTTTGGGTCGGGGAGTGGGGTGGGTGGGAGTGAGCTGTTTGGTCGTTTAGGGAGTGGGGGAGGATCTCAGGACATAGGTGGAGAGTGGGGGTTGCTAGGAAAGGGGGGGGATGGATGGTATGGTTGTCGATGGGGGGAGAAGGAAGGGGGTGGAGGTGGGGGGACATTTACAAGTTGATTGAATACGTGAATTTATTTGATGCGGTTTTTAGCGGAAGTGTGGTTTTTTTTGGGTAAAGTAGTTTATGGGTGGGAAGTGTTGTTGGAGTGGGGAGGTAGGTAGGGTTTAGGGGGTTTATTGGAGGACGGGCGGGGAGGAGTGTGTTTGATGTGATCGTTTCTTTTTGTGGGAGAGGGGCTACTACAGGGGATGAGTGTTGTTTTTTGTGGGATGCATGGGGAGGCGGTAGGAGGAGATTTGAATCTTTTTGCAAGCTCCGGTTGAGTTTTGGCGAAAAAACAAAAAAATGGGGTTGATTGTCACATCATGGGTGTTGTAGGGTTGAATATAGGGAGATAGTGAGTTTAGTTGGAGATGGCTAGACCGAAGAAGACGAGAAAAGGAAGGACGGTTGGTATTGGAGAATTCTTGAGAGATAGTGTGATCAGATGTGGGTGTGTTGTTTGGGTGGTATGAGTTTTATACAAAACGGTGGGGTTGCGGTGGGCGGGGGGGGCGGGTGTCGGGTAGCAATCGGCTAGGGGGTGGGGATTTAGGTGCGGGGGAGGGTTGGGGTTTGATGTAGTGGTAGGGAGTGGGTTTGTGCCGCTGGGTCTGTTGTTAAGGAAGGTTGTATTGGGATTAAGGGTGGATGGGGGGTGTGTTAGCGGGTGTCGGGGGGCGAGGGGGGGTTTTATTGGGGTGGGGGTGGTTTATGGGAGAGGGGGGCGGAGAAGGGGTAGGATTTGATTGATAGGGTTCAGGTGGTTTGTTAATGTATGGGGGGGAGGAGGTTGTTTTTTTTTGGGAGGTAGTATGGTGGATGAGGGATAATTTTTTGGGGGGAGTAGGGGTAAGTATGGGGGTTGATAGCGGGGGGGGGTGGGGGGGGGTTGTGGGGTGGGGGGGGGGATGGGGAGTGGGGTAATGTGATGTGAGAGGCCGGGGCAGGGTTCAGGGAAGAGGGTTTTGGTCGTGTGGAGGATTTGGGTATAGGGTAATCTAGGTATGGGTTTCTATGGTGTAATGGAGTTCGTGTTATGGGTTTGTTTTGAAGGGGGGATGATTTGGGGGGGGGGTGTATATAGAAGATTCGTGGATGGGTTTTTTGGGGATATGTTGATGTTGGTTGGTATATTTTTGTAGTTGTGTAATTAGGGGATAGGGAAGTTGAGGTTTGTGGAGGTGGGGAGGTGTGGTGGGGGTGGGGTGAGGAGGCGTGGGGTTTGATTTTTTTCATGTGGAATGTTGCTTTGGGGTTTTTGTGAAATATGGGGAATTATATTTTTTTTTTCTTGGGATGCGGTGGGGGGTGGCGAGCGGATACGCGTTTGTTGTTGGGTTTTACCCTCCAACTGCTGCAGGGGGGTCTTCGAAATCATTAGGGGGAAACAGCGAGGACTGCCCAGGGTGTGGAATTATACGTGGGTGGTTTTGATGACGTTGGTTGTAGGAGGCTGGTATGTATGGGCCTGCCTAAGCGGGGCTTAAGTTATTGGTTGGGGGGGAGAGGGGGGGGTGAGCGGTGGGTATTATGGGGGGTGCTTGTGTGAGTGAGAGGAGATTATTTTGGTTTTGTTGGTTGATTAGGGTGGTGGGTGAACCTGGAAAATGGTACCGAGGTTGCTGCGATTATGGTAGGTAGTTTTGGTGGGGTGAATTGGACTAACTGCGATATTTTGGGGTAAATGTGCACTGGACGTAAATTGTGGGAATATTTCGGCAATAATTGCACTAAACATGCCCGAAAAAGCGCCCCCCCGACCCGCAATTAGGTTAATTAATAGAGAAAACTATGAATTATTAAACTTCCAAGACGAGTATTGAAAATGGAGGTAGGTTGTGCAGTAGGAGGGTGAGAGAGCGCGAGTGATGGTATTAGCGCTATTTTTGGCTCAGAGGTACGCGCGGTTTATGCGCATCCATATCTTCCTTAAACTCTATGCGGTTTTTATTGCGGGCAAGTAAAATATGCATCGTTACACGAGTAGAGGCGTTGGAAAAGACCTTTACAATGAATGATGCACGTTTTAGGATGGTGGTTATACCCTCCCCCCCCCCCCCACCCCCCCCCCCAAACCAATAATCTAAGATCTCCCTCCCCCTCATATTCAAAAACCACCAAGGCTATGTTCACACGGCTTAAACTGGGACGTATTTCGGCCCTTATTTTGCGCTCAATATGGGCCGAGATACGTCCCAATAGAGAACTATGGATTACGTCTCCTCTCCCAATCTGACAATACGACCGAAGGGGGGAGATTGCCGTACCTAGTATAAAAATCTCCAGGAACAACCACATGGAGGAGTAGCTTTTATTTCCCACTAATAGGCATTTCCAAAACTATTCGTGTACAAAGGATTTTCAACCAAGATGAGGTTACTCAGATGCATAAAATAGCTGAAACAATAAAAGTGCATATTTCAATAAAAATCCAAAACTTTAAATAAAAAAATAAGTTAAATGACACAAACACATGAATTACACGTTGGTGGGCATGCGGTTGTTGGTTCTACAGCTGGATTGCACCCCTATAAATTAATTTAGGGATCCTGCTGCATCTTTCGTGACCAACCAAGAATTGGACATGTCAGTTCTTGGGGAACTTAACCGAAAGACGGATCCAAATGACGGCTATGTGATACACAAGCTGATATCTCTGTATGAATATTGTATTCCCGCCAACCGAAGCCCAACAATAGTGAGTTGGGACAGTAGCGCACGTAGCTGTGCAAGTATCTGTGGGGGTATGGTGCTGATATATAGATTTATGTGGGCTTTTATTTTGACGGTTCAAGAGGTACTTTTAATGGTGTCATTATTTTTACCTATTAGAATAATATGGAAACCGCAAAATATTTCTTTATTGGGGTATATCGTGAAGAAATAAGTTTATTGCGCGTTGTTTGCAGGTGTGTTACTTTTTCGGAGTTCATCTTCGGGTTTTAATTTATGTGAGATATGTATTAGTACTGGTCAGTAGGAATCCAGCATTACTAAACAGTACGGTTTTCGGTTTGTGTTGGAACGTACAAAAATTCCAAACTATTTCCTAAACGGCCGCGTGTCGGAAACAGTAGTGAGCCCTTTGTCATAACTTAGAAAAGACATCTGTTGCGATAATAAGCGTAGGTGGTTAGTTTGTTGGATCTCCGTTGCAAGGGTGAGTATACTGATTAGGCTGTCGGCTGAAGAGCGACACCAATTGTACTCTCTCTGGATTAGGAGTAAGGTTGTTTTCCTAGCTCACACAGGTGCGTCTACATACATAGATTACCATGGCACTCGGATCTTCATAGCCTGGTTTAGGTAAGTTTATTCCTGGTTCATTTATTAAGTATTGTGTATGGGTCATAAGGTTGGTAATCAGATTTATTTTATATGTCTTTCAGGGTTTGGACATTGACTATTGCATGGCATGTTCGTGTGTGTGATTGGTTCAATATTCGTGAGATAATAAGGGTAGGGATTCTGTTAACAGTGGTTTATTCGTACTTTACTTTGTTCGTTGTTTGTAAATCTTGTTGTTACAGTGCCATTATCTTCAACCAACAACTTTTTTGCATTTTCCTATGGATTTGAGTGGGCTTGTATGTTTTTGCGGGACGGTATGTGGACGTTGGGTGGGTACCAGTGTGGAAGACTTAAAATCTGGTTTCATAACTTTGATTTAAATTTTTTGGGTATGTCAGATGACCCCCAAAAAAAACAACCATTTGGCATTTGGAATATTATTTCTTCTACAGTGCTCAGCGTACAGGATAAATGATGTTATTTAAAAGAGCGGTCTGTTAGGGTTGTGATGATGCCAAGTATGTGTATCTTTACGATTTGGATGTTTTTTTTTTGTTAAATGGCTTACTGATTTTGATTTTGATTTTTTTGTTTTTTTTTTTTCTCTGTGTCCACCTAGGTAGCGTCACCACTATGGGGCATGATCATTTGTAAAGCCAATTGCATTGTATAGACAATGCTTTAGGGTGTACAAAGATGGTGGTCACACTACAATCACTGCCTGGGGTATGGATGTAGTAAAAACAAAAAAAATTGGCAGGTGGTGATAGAAAGGCCATTCCATGCTGCCAAGTTCACGATCAGGTCTCATACGATTCTGCACATGGGGTGTTAGTCACGATTGGAGTAGAGGAAAACGGGGACTGCAAGGTTTCCTATTATGTTTAGGCACACGGTCTGTGTTGGACACGTGTCTTAAGGGTTAAATACAGCTCGGGATTGGGGTCCAGCTCAGGTGTTAACTACAATAACACCCGCCAGCTGTGTAGCGGTGCAATCCCACTACAAAGCCTTTTACGGATGCTTAGGACATCTCTAGTACGTTTTTGTCGGGGTAATAAAGGGCTCTCCCTAATATGACTAATGTTAACTTGTTCTTTGGCGGATTGAGTTCCATGTCTTAAATATAGGTCCCACATCATTTCAACATTGTTGTTCTTCTCAGCGGCTGTATATTCACACAGCGGCGAGGGGGGTTCGTGTGGCAGCAGGGTTTCTTACGGCCCCTGCGCTGCACTAGGTCTGGACGGACACTTGCTCCGGGAGCATGAGACGGTTCGGAGGGGGCTTAAGGCTGTGTGAGGTGGTATCTTTTTGTGCCTGAATTTGTTTCTTACAGGGGGGGTGTGTGGGTGGTCTTTGATACATACACCCTTATACTCACACCCACTACACACACACAAAACACCTCACTCACACACTCACACTCACACACACCACACACAACACACACACACACTAAAACACGGGTTTTGGGACTACTAAAGGGGGCATGTGATACCTAAGGGGGCCATATGAATAAATATTTATGTAATTCCTACAGGAGACCATACAACTTCATTTAGGGTTTTTTTCTACCTTGCCGAACTAGGCTGTTTTGGGACCTTCATACTGGGGTCTTTGAACATACCGGCCGTTAGGACCGGTTTTTTAGTCATACTATGGACACTAGTTAACTAACAACATACTACTGACTGTCTATATAACTTTCTTACTAAGGTAACTATATTCCTACTATTTGGGGAGGTTATTTATTAGGGTGTACCTATATTCCGATCTTTAGGAATCTATAAAATCTACCTTTTATTGGTATCTGAGAACGTTTTTTTACACATGGTGAATGGTGTACCCTCAGGTTTTACAATGTATTTTTTGTGGTGATAGTTTGGCTATTAATTCTGGTTAGAGATTATAGTATTATTTTTATCTCTGAATTAATTGTCATTGTGTTAAGTATTCACGGTGGGTTATAAATTAAAGTTATTATGATCTAGGGTCAGTTTATTAACAGATTTGTTTTAGTATTTAAATACTACTTTTTTTTAGTGTTAAAATAATATACTTAATTTTTTTGTGGTGCAAATTCTGTTGTTTCTTAGGAGTTGTGTGTCTTTGTTGGGGTGGGTAGAAGGTGACATTTTGGCTTTTGTTTATTAGTTTTTTGTTTTCTTTTCAATTTGGGGTGTATACATTTCCTAATGCTAGATATTCCTAATTAGGTTGAGGTTTTTTTTTCTTTGTAAAGTATTTCTAAAAAGCTTTGTTTGTCTTGTTGTTTTGAATAATTGACCTAGGTCTCTGTATCTTTTGTGACGATGTAATGCAATAAACGTCTTTTCGGCAATTATATTGTTTTGTGTCAGAACACTTTCTCATGTATGCGTGGATAGTAAGGAGAACTATCATTGCAGGCCATGGTGTACCTTAGCACGTATTTGCCTGGGACAAAACAAGTGGAAACTTGGCATCCTTGTGGTTAAATGTCCAAAGTTCTTTCCACAACATATAACTACTGCTCAAAAGTCGCATGACTTTTGCTGGCAAGTAAGGGACCATATAGCTTGCTCCATACTCCCCTACATGAATGTCCTTTGAACTCTCTCTGTACTGTTGAAGAGAAGGAGGCAGATTAACTATGTGTGATCCCCGTTTCTAAAAAATCTCTTAATATTTCTATTTCTTTATGGCTGTCTTCAAGCCTTTCTGTATGACAGATCCATGACAGACCCATTTTTACAGAGGCGAAACAGATGATATTTACTGTCATGGTAACTGTCAGGTTCCAATTTTAACTTTACTATTGTATCACCAGAAAAAAAAAAAAAAAATTAACTTAGAGAACCCCTTTAATGAAAGTATGCAAGGCTATGCAAGGAAACATAAGATGCAAGCCAATATAATCTCAGATGCTCGTCTAGTTTGCTGTCTAGTTTGTGCAAAGAAACTAATTCTTATATTTAATACTCTGTCGTAATTCAAAGTAAAATTAAAAAAACGAAACTAAAAGACCCCAAACAATATAATGCCTTCTGTTGGAATATTATCATGTTGAATCTGTGTGATGCGCTAAAATTCACATTTAAAGTTTCGAAGCGTGAGAGAGCGAATCCAACTGTCTCAGGTTGTCCTGCAATAGTTAATGTGAAGTATTGCGGTGATGGGGGTGCGGAGGTGGAGGCTATGGTGTCTTTTTTGAATTTTCTTTGGTACATCGATCACACGGATGTTGAAAGGAATCCATTTGGAGTCATATATCACTGGGGACATTAATGCTTGTTTGGGGGTATTTGTTTCAGTTGCCTTTACATTTAATTACCATGTGCTAATGACTGCTTTTAGTGCAGAAGGCAGGTGGCCGTGTTTTATGGCGGTTTTGGGCTGGATATATTCAGGAGTAGAACTGCTAATACCGTTCACTCTTGTAAGCATTATGGGTTCTGTCGTGGCTGGGAGAAGCTGCAGGTGTACTAGGGTATTGATAATAGTACAACTGGTTGTTATTTATTCCAATCAGGTTTTCAATTGTTTGGGCACTTTATGATGTGTAGTGGGTCTAGTGTACAGTGTGCGTGGGAGTGTCTGTGGTCCAGTGGGTTTGGGGTCGATAGTCTTGGCCTATCATGGGGCAGTATGTTTATTTGTTTTATGCTTTCTTTAAGTAGTTTTGGGGCGGCTGGGGCTGCTAATCCTGGTTTAGTCTATTATTTGGTTATGGTAAATTGAAGAGGTTCAGATTTGGTATTTAGATCTTTTGTTCAAATTATAACTATTGGACCCAGGTGGTTGTGTCAAAAGCATGTCTTAGGAGGGCTTTGTCTGTAATGTCACTACGAGTAGTTGTGTCTGAATCTGATATGTTCTTAGTAGGATACACAACCCTTTGCGATAGGCAGTGTTATTTCTTGAACAGTTTGTTAGGTGTTGTGGTGGATTGCGTCAGAGTGGTGCATTTTTTGCAGGGTGTCTTCGTGTCTTCTACCGGGGGCGGGGGGCTTATACGCTGCTGAAAATATCTGATTCAATCTTTAAAACATTTAAAAAGTAGTGTGTTAAGATTATTCTGATTAGTATGCATGCATTCCAACCTAAAATATTAAGTTTACTAGATTGAAAATCCATGGAAGACCTTAATATAATAATAATAATCTTTATTTCTATAGCGCCAACATATTCCGCAGCACTTTACAAATTCAAGGGTAAACGTACAGTCATTACACATTAAAAGTACTTACAGATGAGACACAAGGTGTGAGGGCCCTGCTCGTGAGAGCTTACAATCTATTAGGATGTATGGGTGAGATGAAGGGTAAGAAGTGCTAGGTTTACAATGGTCCAGCCTTGTTTCATAAATAAGGGGTGGTTTACATGAAAAATGGATGAACCTGCCACCCAGACTGTACATCTATATACAGATAAGTGTCTGTGAGTGCCCTAGTGAAGGGAGTGACAGATGTGTGTGATAGCAGTTAGGGATCTTGGTAGGCCTGGCTGAGAAGATGTGTTCTCAGGGCCCTCTTAAAACTATGAGGGTTGTGAATGTGCCTGATCGCCCGCGGTAGCATGTTCCAGAGAATTGGTGCCGCACGTGTGGAGACGGGCATGGGAGGTTCGGATGATTGATGAGTGTAACCTGATATCAGCAGCAGAGCGGAGAGAGCGGGATGGGTGGTAGACAAAGACGAGGGAGGAGATGTAGGGGGGTGCAGCGCTGTGGAGAGCTTTATGAGTGAGAATGCTGAGTTTATACTGTATCCTGTACTGAATGGGCAACCAATGCAGTGACTGACACAGGGTAGAGGCATCAGTATAGCGGCTGGAGAGAAAGATGAGCCTGGCTGCTGCATTCAGGACAGATTGAAGAGGGGAGAGTTTGCAGAGAGGGAGAACGATAAGCAGGGAGTTACAGTAGTCAAGACGAGAAAGAATAAGAGCAGTAATGAGAATTTGAGTTGTTTCCACGGTGAGAAACGGACCTTAGTGTTTTCATACATGTGGCCCACTATGCTAAATGCGTTGTATTGATATATTGATAGGATATACCATCAATGTCTGATAGGTATGGGTTCCACTTCTGGGAAACCACCTACCTCCAGAACAACCCCCAAAATCTCTTCATTCTAAATGGAGAGGTGTTCAGGACTCTCTCATTGGAGTTCTGAATACGGTTGAGCTGCACTCTATTTGCCAAACGTACAAGCTTTCGGTGCAGGATACAAAAATTTGAATTATTGTACTTCTTGTACGATTATTGTATCCTTTTCTTGTCTGATTCATTGGGGGACACAGAATTGACATGTAAGTAGGAGACGGCACTAAGGGTGCTTTCACACGGTGCATTTTTGGTGCGTTTTTTTGTGCAGGAAGGTACAGCAATTAATGCTGTACATTGCTGCAGAAAAATTGCGGCAAAAAAAAAATTGCAGTAAAATCGCGATTTTTAAAGCGATTTCTGATGTTTTTTTTGTGCAGCAATGTACAGCAGTAATTGCTGTACCTTCCTGCACAAAAAAAAAACAAACACATCAAAAACGCACTGTGTGAAAGCACCCTAAGCAAAAAAAGTGAAAGCCTCAACCAGCATCCTATATCCCAGCTGCAAGCACTGAGCTAATCAATTTGTGCAAAAGCAGCGACTGGGAAAAGCTAACAGAAGGAAACCATAAAGTCCTAGCAAAACATTGCAGATGGATGAGAATCGAGCAGTGGAACCAGGGCAGTGAGGAGGAGCGGATGCTGAAGCACCAAAGGATAAATTGGGTGGGGGCTGTGTCCCCAATAAATGAGACGAGAAAAGGATTTTACAATACTTACAAAACCCTCATCAATATTATTGGAGGATTTAGAATTGACCTTGGGATGTCCAAAAGCAGTTCCATAGGGTATGAACAAGAAGGCCTAGGATGATTGGTAACTAAAGCATGTGCCCGAAAAACCCTGCAAGCAAGCTGAATATAACAGAAAGTGAATGTGCACTCTGTGTAATAAAAGAAGGCAAGTGGAGAAGACAAGTTAGCTACCTAACCCACCTGCAGAGCAAGGCTCAATGGCACAGTGGCCAAGGAGCCACCACAAGTGAAGAAAGAGGGAGATCCGCTTATGGTGCATGATGTAAAGGATACCATCCGGGATCTATATAAAACCATCCTGGAGAAAAGGAGGAGTGTGAATATAATGTAGAGCTCCGTTCATCATAGGTAGGAAGAAGGAGACTGGAGATGATAATCAGTTTAGCCGGTATAGAAGTAAGAATGACAAGACTGATGGCCGCAAGACCCAGATGCAACCAGTCGTCAGGAGACAACAAAAGGAGCTGGGAAAAACCAGAAAGTGAATGACTCCAGGTAGTCTAAGCAGTCCCTGGAAAACTCGGCAACATGCCTGTGCAAGAGAACATGGTGAACCATGCCTGGCAAGCCAACAGGGATGACACAGACAAGCACACAAGGTCCCGGTCTTTTTTGCGAGTGAGGAAAGAGGCAGGAAACCGTAAGAAAATGAAACAATGCCATTTTCTTTACTTCCCCACAAGCTGAAGCATGGAACAAAATTCTGGTTTGCTACTTTCCACGGAAATCTTTAGGCTGAGGCCTAGCTCACAGAAGTACCTTGGCTAACTATGGCAATAGTAAATAGATACAGGAAAACTGAAGTCATGGGGGGGACAACACCAAGTAAATGTGGGACTACCCCAGAATAGGAGTCCCCACAAAATGAAAGGCACCAAGGAAACTCTGAAAGATATGGCAACACTGGAGAGAGCTTTCAGAGATTGCTTTACTACCTGAGCACAGTAGGAATAATAGTAACAGTAGGGTATAACAATCAGACGGAGGGACCCATGGGAGATCCCCCAGGATTTGGAAGGGAAGAATGCTGTCCAAGAGCTACATGAACAGGATAACCTACACTGGAGAGCTGCTGTCACAACTGCCCGAGCCTATGAGGACCAAGTCACAACCCTCAAGATTTAGGGACGGGTGGGAAAAACAGAGACCCGAGAAAACAGGGACAATGATTCTCTAGGAAAACCTTTCCCAGTGCCAGACTAGGAAGAAATGACAGAAAGAGGAGAAGACCGCATAGTCAGCTAAAGGTCTTTCAGCATATACGTCTGTGACGTGAGACCTGACCAGGTGTCCTGAATATAACAGAGCCAGGCAGGCCAAATCCAGGACAGGATAAAAACAAAGGTGTGACCTGTGAATGCAGACTCCAAGGGAGGGAGTGTAGGTGCCAAAAGGGGCATGGCTAGAAACCTGCCCCCTTCCTGATGCAGATAATCCGTGACTGTGGATACATGACAACAATAGGTAAACTTGAGTACTTGGGGCATGAGACCCAAGCATTCAGAGCCAACGTGGGCAGTGTAAAATTCATCATAACGAGTTAGATAAAGAAGGAACAGAGACCTGGTCCTAGAGCAGGGGTGGGTATTTAATTTTAAAATGGGACCACATGAGAAATTGGAATGGTTTTAGAGGGCCAGACTAATATATTTAACTCTAACCAATACCGATATATTATAGACCCTGGAGTCGATTAGTAAGATCTTATCAACTTAAGACCTTAACAACCGGCTTAATGACTGTTAGCGACTTCACAACGCAGTAAGTTATATGTCCCCCAGTATAGGTAATAGGGTCCCCCAGTAAGTTATATGTCCCCCAGTAGGTATATAGGTTATGGGTCTCCCAGCGGGTACATAGGCCGGTCACAGGTCCCCCAGCGGGTATATAGGCAGGTTACAGGTCCCCCAGTGGGTATATAGGCAGGTTACAGGTCCCCCAGTGGGTATATAGGCAGGTTACAGGTCCCCCAGTGGGTATATAGGCAGGTTACAGGTCCCCCAGTGGGTATATAGGCAGGTTACAGGTCCCCCAGTGGGTATATAGGCAGGTTACAGGTCCCCCAGCAGGTATATAGGCAGGTTACAGGTCCCCCAGCAGGTATATAGGCAGGTTACAGGTCCCCCAGCAGGTATATAGGCAGGTTACAGGTCCCCCAGCAGGTATATAGGCAGGTTACAGGTCCCCCAGCAGGTATATAGGCAGGTTACAGGTCCCCCAGCAGGTATATAGACAGGTTACAGGTCCCCCCACAGGTATATAGGCAGGTTACAGGTCCCCCAGCAGGTATATAGGCAGGTTACAGGTCCCCCAGCAGGTATATAGGCAGGTTACAGGTCCCCCAGCAGGTATATAGGCAGGTTACAGGTCCCCCAGAAGGTATATAGGCAGGTTACAGGTCCCCCAGTAGGTATATAGGCAGGTTACAGGTCCCCCAGCAGGTCATGCAGTCAGCGTGATGACACTTTCACGCCACCTGTGCTGTGTACTCCTGCTTGCGGCTCAGCAGAGTACTATGCGGAGCAGAGAGCCTTCACTCTTTGCTCCGCAGAAGCCTGCAATTGTACGTGCGTCCAAAGGACGCACATATTGGTAGTCCCTGGCGCTGCTGCCATCGCCAATCGCCAAGGTCCCAAGTCAACAGCTAAGAAACCGGTCATCGACTTGGGACCTTAACGGTTGGCGGATGGCGGCAGCGCCAGGGACTATCGAGTTGCATGTAATGTCAGGAAATCTAACGCAAGCCGGTCAGAACTAGTTAGAGGACCAGATGTGGCCCGCAGGGCGTACAATGTACAGGTCTGACCTAGATGGTTTCTTGGGCAGCAGAGATGGGAAGGATTTTCCATGACAACAGTCTGCCTAGCAAGTAGAAATCATAGAAGATTGTAGATATCTCCTTGCAATGAGACCCTACTGTAAACAAGGCTGATAGTGTCAAGTTCCCAAGGAGGGGAAAGGCAACCGTGCAAAAACTAAAATAAAAAAGAGCAGCAGACTTGAACACACAGCATGTCATGTCTGCCTCCTACAGACACTAAGCCAAAACTGATTAGCTCAGGTTTGCAGCTGGGATATAGGATGCTGGGTGGGGCTTTCACTTATTTTGCTTAGTGTCGCCTCATACTAGCAGCCTATACCCAATGTCAATTCAGTGTCCCCCAGTGATATTGACAAGAAATATGGTCTTTCATGCTTTTGCTTCCCACAAATAAAGTGTATACCACTGGAAAATAGATCAAGCATATTGATTTCTATAGCTGCATCTACACTGCGGTTTCCGTTGGAGACCTTTTTTGCCCAGCACCCCAAAGAAGATCACAGACCTAAAGTATAATGCAGCGTCACTCCAGCCTAACATAACCTTTAATAAAGTCATTTAAAGGATTATGCAGTTCTTGAGTAAAGAAAAAAAAAAAAAAAAAAAAAAAAAAAAGGTAAATTGTTATAAAATAATAATCTTAGAAATCATTATATAACAAATAACTGCAAAATTCTTAACTGTATAAAATCTTACTTTAATGCTCTGAGTTCCTTCTGCACGTTCTATCTCTTTTGCATAGTCTTTAAGCAGCTTGCCAAGCTCAGCCTTGTGATTACTTGATCTTTTTAAACTTTGAAGTACTGAAACGTAATGTTTTTCCTGCAATCAAAGACATAAGCCTATGTATAAGCTATTTATACCAAATGGCAAACAATTTATGGCCAACACAATACGTAGCATGAGGATATAAGTCTTGCTAAACACATCTTCAGTATATATTCATACATTTAAATGTTATAGAGGACCTGTGACATGTCAGCCCAAGAAATAACAATTCTAATGCATTTTTATTTAATGTTTTGTATTGTGCTCTTTCTAGAAATGTATTGCTTAATTAGTCATCTGTGCCTTACCATTTTGGTTTTTAAAAAGGTGTCATTATATAAACTGATTCAGTAGGCACTGATTGGGTAAAGTCAGAGACACCCTCTCCCCCAACTTATTACACCCATCTGTCAGATTGGTATCCCGTTTCCCTGAAAATAAAACGTGCATTTTTTTTATGCAGTTCAGAGTTTGGCTGCTTATGCTGTTGTTTGTGATGAAATCACTACAGTATATTAATACATGTTGATGTTTTGTTCAACAATAAATGTGAATTCTTGTTCATGGAAAAATAAAACATCCCCTAAAAATAAGTCTTAGCTCGTCTTTAGGAGCAAAAATTAATATAAGACCCTGTTTTATTTTCGGGGAAACAGGGTAGTGAATTTTTAAGTGGAACAACAGGTAAAACCACAAAACACAGAAATTTAAGTAAAGATGCTTCAGATTTGTAATTTTATGGAGCACACTAGAATTTACTGAAACTAACACGTCAGGTATGGTAACAGGTCCTCAGTTACTCTCCCTTCAGAAAAATACAAATCAGAGTGCTACCATACTTCCACCACCTGCACCATTTGCAGATGCACCATGCCTTACAAACACAGTTCCCTGGTGCCACCTTTGTACTTAATTTTCCTCCATAACTTTCTCTTGAAACCAGAGTAGAAATGCCTTATCTATAATATACACCGATCTTATGCAGCTCAAAATTCAGCGGGATGTTACCAGCTAAAATGCAATGGTCGGCAGATTTTAAGACCAATGGAAATTGTACTTATGCTCCCAGTCTATGGTCTCTCTGAACTATGCCAACAGAATGACACAGCTCTACATTCTTCATAGAGAGTACTAGAGCACAGGTAGGCTCCCCAAATTTAAACGGAGGTCATGGATCTATTTTTCCCAGGTACTTTTTTCTACCTAATATGAGCCTGTCCCAAGACTAGGGGCTGTTGGGCACAAAATTTAAAATTCCTAAATGATTATACAGAAGTTGCTGAAGACCCAAAGCAATGCCTATTATCTACTGCTCCAGAGGTGCTTCTGAGGCTGATCATGGAGGGCAGCAACCTATTGAACACTCCAGAGGCAGCTGTAACCGTCTGATAAACTCACATCACACAGCTAAACATAAATATTTTGCTCTGTATCGTACAAGTAATCGTATGAACAAGCCACCTAAAAGGAATAAGTAAAAGAAGGAGCCTTCACACAGCATTGCTAACAAAAAAAATAAAAAAATAATACTAATAATAATAATGTCACAGATGACGAATATGGAGTTGAAAGGGAATTTTTTTTCCCAGTAAATACAAACTACAGGAATTCACTCATTAACAGTACAGACCTACACAATACAGTCAAAATGTCATTTTTATTGTATAGAAAACGCTGTAAACCAGAAATCCCAAAAATCGTACAACTGACTTTTTTGCTATTCCACTTCACAAATAATGTTTCAACAATCTCTCAATGGACGATTCATTATGGACATCATAAAAGGGTCCCCCATTCTTATAGTACTGCTCATATGAATGGCCATTGTGCATTACTACTGTTGTCTATAACTGCCATTCTGGCCATGGCTTACTAGGCAACACCAACTGTTTACGGTTGGTACTGGGACTTTGATCAACACCAATCAGATGAACGGCAACACAATAGAATTTACATAGAAATACAACATCACACAGATGCAATGGGGCAGAATAACTGTGGTAACTGTGGCAAAATGTTCTTTGAAATTTGTGCCAAATAACTGATGTTCCCACTTTGCATGACATCTATTACGCATTTCAGATAGTTTTTAGACACTTCCGAGCTGCGTCTGACAAAAAAAGGTGTTGCATTGTGAAAAAGGTATGTGGCGTCATTTGTGAGGCTGTGCGCTAAAAAAAGCGCCAACATTTTCTTGCAATTAGTGGCATAAACTAAGCCAGCTGATAAATGGTGTAAAGTTTAAGTTGGCAGTCTAAACATGCACCAGATTGATAACATGGTGCATTTTTAGACTGCCTAGCTTAAGTGTACAATGTTTAAAGTATTAGGGTACATCCATACGGCAAGGGCTTTTAAAACTGACCGTCAACCATCCCCATAGACTTTACTAGAAAATCCGCCCAGTAGTCTACACTACACGCTTTTTCTACTGGGCGAATTTCCACAACGCTGCTGTTCCCAAAAACTCAGAACATCATCCGCCCCATTTTCAGACGGTAGGTGTGCTATTCAATGGTTAAGTAGGAAGGCCAAATCTGCAAACCGTGGACAGAACCTTCCCCCCAAAACATTCTAAAGATGATAAAATATTAGGCCGGATTCTTAAACAGAATCCGACCAGCATTTTATAACTGCCATGTGGCCGTACTCTTAGACATTTATAATAAAACTATTACACCTGGAACTCAAGACAAAAAGTTAAAAATAATTATTGAAGCCTGCCTTGTCAAGTACGAGGTGAATGGAAGATAGAAAGTGGAGAAGTTCAGGATTGCCACATGTGGGATACTAGGTGACAACTATCCCATAGTAACCACCTACCTTTCGTAGAAAAAAAAAAACGACACTGCATATTCTCTTCCCTGCAAATAATGCTTGAAGATGCAACGTATATGATATTTCTAAATCATTTATCTAAAAGGACACAATTTCTTAAAACAGATCTTTATTGTTATGGTGTTAATATACTGACTGATAAACATGCATTAACAGTGGTTTTACAGTATTAAAAGTATTATGATAGAAGGCAAAATCCCTAATAAGTAGTAATGGTTTTGAGAATTTACTACATAACCACCAATAACTGATCCAAAATGTGATTATACCTAGTCACCTAGGTTAACATAATTAAGGTTTGCTGGTGGAGCATGCTCAGTTCCAGCATTAGGAGTTATGGGAAGGTGAGCTATTTGCCTTTGAAACAGTAGAGAATGGGATAGGATGGGATTTAACTAAGAACTAATATGAAAGGCTCAGCAATTAGAGGCCACAATATGAATAGAGATCTGCAATGCAAGATGGGAATGATAGGTCTGCTACCTCCATGGGCTGCTGCTGAAGCAAAATCCAATCTTGTTGTACTGGGAAGGAACACATAGGGAGCAACATTGTGACAAAAAAAGGACAACTTTGAATGCTTAGGATGTAGGATAAGTGTTATACGGTTTTTGTTGGTGTAATGCCCATCTGAACTTTCTCGGCTAGTTTTTTAATTTAACTATTTTTATTAGTTAGGGCAATAAATGACTAATGTTTTACTTCAATTCCTAAATCTTAAATTTCTGCTTTAGTGTCATACTACTTACCCCAGATGGAAAAGATAACTCTCTTTGCAGTTTTTAGTTACCTTAGTACTGTCAAGTATTCATTATGCAATTGGGACATTAAGCCAAACCTTTTGTTTTGTACTACTAGCTCTTTTCCTACTCCTTATTTTCACAGCTGTATGCTTATTGTTTACTCTATAACATTTTAATTAACATCTGTCAGCTACACTCTGTCTGATGCTGGTTTTAGACACATTCTTAGGTGAAGGCAGCTACTAATCTAAATTCAGATTTTTATTTTTATATTTGCCTGGAGGTCAGCTAAAAATCAAAACAAAAAGGAAAAAAATGGAATAGACACAAACCTTCAACAAATCGGTTAAAAAATGTCATAAAACTCTCTGATGAGTTTGCTAAAAACGTTCCAAGACTATTGCATTATGTGACTCTATAGTAAGGCTGGGTTCACACGGCTTAAAACCAGCATATAGCAGCACGTACTGTGCAAGCCGTTATACATGAAGTGTTTTAGAAGTACGCGCTGGCCATGTCACTTCTTTTTCCTATCGCTCAGTACAAGTCGGGGAATATGCTGTGAAATCATAGTGCACTATGAGTGCTATGATTTTACAGTAATTGTGGGCCGTACTTCACACGTTTTGCAGCACAATTATGCCTCACAGTATAACCCGCAATGATGCTGTGTGAGCGTACCCTAACTGAGCAATAAATTGTATTTGGACAACATGAACCAGAGTATGATGCAAAGTAATGAACTTGGAAACATACACAACAAGAACAAACACTTACCATATAGACTTTAATGTGATTTGCGCCAACAAGGTGTTCCTTCATAGTTGCCATTTGCCCCTTAACGCCACACAAGTTACATTTTACAACACTCTTATCAGATTCCAACATTTTAATTTCTACTACATACTGCAGGCCTGAAATACAGAAAAATAAGTTATAGAAGTAATGAAAAGAAATAAAAAAAAAAACAACAAAATGTAATTGCCAACATATATATTTGCAGTAAATGCAAGAAACAAAAGTACAAAAATAGTAATAAAACAAATGATTTAAAAAGAACATGCAAGTAGAAATTGAACATTTTTCTTATTTAACAAATTATATGGTGTCTTAGTATGACAGGAAACCGGGGTTAATTTTGTTTCTGCAAAGAATACAAAAACTGATGAGATTCTCTTTTTTGTACTGGCTGTTAGCCACGCCCACCTGCCATTTAATGCCAGGTTTCTACCTATACAGTAGAAGAGTCAGCTCTGGGCGGTTGGGGGCGAACGTCTACTCATGAGTACACTGGACAAAACCCTGCCAGGCTTAAGCATTAAGGGGGACATGTATGAAAACGGTCTAGGTCAGCGTCGGCGAACCCACGGCATGAGTGTCAGCCGCACCGTACACATCATCCCTCATATTAACTGTGCTGCATCCCCTTCTGCTGATGTCAAATTATTGTTTCACTCCAATGTCTCTCCGCTTTGCAAAGGAGCTGATGCAGTTTCTTTTCCCAAGTTATGCAATAGATGGTAGCTAGATAGGGGACATATGTAACTATATACAGGATGCTGTATACCTATCTACAAGGGGCTGTACACCTATCTACAGGGGGCACACATACTTATCTACAGGGGCATAAATGCCTACCTATCTACCTACAAGGGGCATATATATCTACCTATCTACAGAGGGATGTATACCTATCTACCGTTGACATATATACATTTCTACAGGGGGAGTGTATATCTATCTACAGGAGGCATATATACCGATATACAGGGGGCTGTATACCTTCCTACTTAAAGGGATCAATATTATTAACTACCTACTTAATGGTGGGGGTTTTACACCTACCTACCTTCTGAAAGGCCTGTATACCTTCCTACCTTGTGGAGGTCCTATATGCCTACCCATCTACTTGGGGCCTATATACCGACCTCCCTAATCGGGGTATACCTACATAAAAGGGATTCCACCTTTCTGCCTACCTACTTTGGGGGGTGTCTAGCTACTATGTACAGACACAAGACTAAAGCTGGGTGCACAAACAGGATCCCCAGGGCCATCTTGAGATACTCTTACTGTTAAGAGGCACAAAGGAGTCATTATCACCATTTTGAGTGCCATGAGCAGGGAGTTTGTACTGAGGTAGGAATTGGTAGGGAAGTGCTGGATAAGGGAGAAGTCTAAGACATTTGTGTGGTAAATTCTGTAGTGATGAGTCGAGAAGTGGGAGAAGTCTTTATGGCAGTTAGATGGAGAAGAAAAGGGAAAGAGAACAACTCTCATCAGAGAAGACGTCTCCTGTGAGTCCTGATGTCAGGAGTTAATATGCTTTTGTGTTGTATCAGTGCTGTAATCACTGTTATTTGGTGGTGACCTGAGCTGTTGTCTGATCACTTTATGGTCGCTATATGGTGGTGAAGTAGGTTATGCTAGTGTGTGTATAGTGGCAGCATAGACTTTTGCCTGATTGTAAAAATGAGTGCACACCTGTCCCTGATATTGTGTAGGGGTTTACTTTTACTTTCTTGCTTGTGTTTACAGTGTTGTTCACTTTAGGAAGTTTTGAGGTGCATGTTCAGGTTAAATTGCTGTGTTGGCACTTTACAATAAATAAATGGGCACCGGTTGCAGTTTAGGCACTCAGTCTTTAAAAGATTCACCATCACTGGTCTATGTCTAAGACTTTCTTTGTTGCTCATAGTAACCAATGCTTCCCTTTAATTATTTTCAGAGCACTATATAAAATGAAAGGTGAGTGCTGATTAGTTTCTATGGGCAACAAAGATAGTCTTACAGCTAGAGAGTTTTTATACAAGAGGCCCTTAATGCTCTGAAACAGGCCTCCCCAAGTCTAAGCCAATCATGCATATGCAGCTCTCAGTTTACTAATGAGAATTCTGAGTCTTGTGTTTGGAACTCCCATAGAGGTGAACAGAGAATACCATGCAAGAGTGACAAGCTTTCCTCTCCCTGCAACCTGCTTCAGTTGATGGTAGGGGAAGGAAGAAAAACATAAAATGTAAAAAGTCAATGAAATATATAGTCCTGCTTCTGGTTTTCTGATTACACTAGTGGAGTCATTTTCAAATAGTTTTACTGTAACATAATTACCTTTTTTCTGTTAAACCGCTTAATATGGGGCTTCAGTCCTGTATTTGGGATCCCGGTCCAGCTGAAATGTGTACTTCAGTTTTGAGCAGACTGTCTTGAAGTACCACACTTAGTAACAGCATCCATGTAACAAGATACTGCCAGAACCATCTTTTATGGTTGGGATGGCATATGCACACCAACATGCAGTCTTATGTTTTCACTAGACATAGCACTTACATTTTTGCTGGGTTACCCAGATTTTTTTCATGGCAAACTTCAGCCTTGCTTAGACAGGTTCTTTCTTCAGTAATGGCATCTTACCAGTCAACCCTCCAGACAGGCTAGCTGAATACAGAGTTCTTGATGTGGTTGACTGATGTGCCTTTACTTTAATCTAAGGTTATGATGCACACGCTGAACATCGCTATAGCATTATATTAGTCTACAGGGTCCAAAATAGTTTTCCTCTCACCTCCCTCTGGCCATTATACACCAGAATCTGGTCGGAGGGGGAGGAAGGGAAAAAGATGGAATAGCATAGTAGACTACGCTATTCCATCAAATAGGATCCTGAGAATGAACATAGCCGTTGAATGGATAGCATATAAGAAAAAAGAAGATTGAATAGCATAGTAGACTACGCTATTCCATCACTTGAGATCCTGTGAATGAACTTATCCATTGAACAGATATAAACCCATGGGTGACAGATGCCAAAGTACTGCATTCCTCATAGGCATCTGGTTAAGAGATTCCTTGGGAAGTTTCAGTGACATCACTGTCCATATATACACAGTTAGCCCTGAAACGTCCCAATGTCCTTCCTCTCATACTTCTGAATTGGGCTGACCTGCTGAAAAAACCTGACACAAATAAATGTCAGGTCGCTGTGAGCAGTATCATTGCTCCAGAGGAGGAGAGGAACACGGACTGGCTTACCTGGTGAAAACGCCGCTGATGTAACTATCTAAATATAAGACAGACCAGTGCCTCTTGAATCATGGGCTTTTTGATCAAACAGGATATTTTTATCATGGGTATCGTATAATACTTGCTGTAAATGTGTTTGTCTTATTGTGGCATGTTAATGATTTGATAATGGGCTTTTCCAAGGAAGATCAGCCCCATCTGTGTATTGTTTTTTATTATATTTGGCCTTCAATAAAGATCTTGACTTTATGTGTGACCTTCTGTTGGTTATTTTGGCAAGTTACAGTGTCTTTAGATCCTACTGTCATCTAAAGTTATTGGCCCATTACATTTAATCAGTGTTGTACTTACATGGGTAGGAAAAGCCATGTTGAAAACTAAAATTTGCTGAGCCCAGGCTCACATGGCGTATATCGGAGCGTACCTGTGTGCGCTGTTATATACCTGCTGTTAGAAGTATGCGCTGGCCAGCTCACCAACTTCACAGCCCTGTTTCCAGTGCTGCCTCTGCAAGCTCTGCTCCCCGGCGCTCAACCCTTTGATTGCCTCGGCTACTGACTGCCGCATATCCAAAGGGCTTTCCCCTGCTCTGTCGGGTGATTGGGACTCCGGTGACCCAACAGAGCCCAGGGAATGGCTGCACAGTCTGACACAGATTATAATGTATTAGCATATGTGAATATGCTAATACATTACTAAGTGTAAGAAAAAAAAAAAGTAAAACTGTTATCCCTTCATGGGATTTAAAAAAAAAAAAAAAAAAAAAAGTAAAAACAAAAAAGTGTAAAAAAATAAAAATAAATATTTAATAAAAAATTGTTCATACATTACACATACAAAAAAAAAACAAATAAGGTATCCACACAAATAAGGTATCCACACGACCGTCATAACCTGTAGAATTAATCTAACAAGTAAAGTGTGAAATGTGAATGGTGTAAAAAAAAATAAAAAAAAAATTTAAAGAAAATTTTGCAATAATTTATAAGTGAACTTAAACAAAAATAATAAATTGTCCCAAATAAAACAGGGCCTCATACAACTGTGTCATTGAAAAAATAAAAAAGTTTTCAACTGTTGAAATGCAAGGAGGCAAAAACTAAAAAAAACGTGCTGGTCATTAACTACTTTTCAGGCGTTCAGCTTAAGGGGTTAACAGCGCTCCAGCCCAGCTCCAATTCACTTTTACTTTCCCCGGCGTGTACTTGTCTTGAAGAAGTGACAGGTCACTTATTTTTCCGGGTTCATACTGTGCACCAGACAAAACGGTAGGTAATCATCAATTGCTCAATGAGTGCTATGATGTTATTGGAATTGCGGGGCATACGTCGGTCGCATTGCAGTGCAATTACATCCCATACACCATGTGATCATACCCTAATTATTCAGCAAAGAGAGAGTATAAAGCAGAAGATATACGATCTATTCAAATATTATATTTACGTTTACTAACTAAATTGGTTGATCTAATGTTCGGAGGTCTTTCGTTTAATTCTGCAGAGTGTATGTCACTAAAATAAAACTTTATTAAAATTTAGTTACTTGTGTAAAGTAAAAAAACAAAAAAAAATTTCCACTACAGAAAGGTAAAACAAAGGCAGTAGTTATGAAATTATTAGGTTTCAAACCACAACTTCATACTATGTTCTATTCCTTGTTGCAAGATTTGCTTACACAATCTAACAGTGGAAAAAAAGCACGCAAAAGCATTAAAATAACACGGTACTTTTAACTAGAGTAAATAACTGAATATACCAACAAGTGGGTCCTCCCGTCCGGAATCTCCGACGTAGTCAAGCAATGTAAGTGTCTCTGAAAAACAATTTGTAAAATATATAGAACTGAAAAAAAAATTCTTTAAAAGCCCATCCGCATAGCACTTTTTTGCCATTATAGTTGTGGTGTGGGAAGAGGGAGTTTTTCAGGATTAGAAAAACATGGCTGCTTTTTTTCAAAAATAGCACCACCTCTGTTGCAAGACTTTTCTGGTATGGAGCTGAGTTGGAGCTGAGTTGTTATACCAAGCACATCCGGTGACAGGGGTGGTGCTGTTTTTTTGTTTTTTTTTTCAAATAAAGAAGCAAACAGCACCACCCCCGTCACCGGATGTGCTTGGTATAACAACTCAGTTCCAGTGTAGTGAATGGGGCTGAGCTGCCATACCAGAAGCCTCTTGCAACAGAGGTGGCGCTATTTTTGAAAGAAAGCGGCCATGATTTTCTAATCCTGGGCAACCCCTTTAATACCAAAGCCCCATTTTACAAACTTTACATGTGACTTCACGTGGCAATAACTTCTTAATATTTTTACAGATCCAAGTGATTCAGAGACTGTTTATTATGACATATTATACATTACTTAAGGTTAGTGGTAAGTTTTGTTTTTTTTTAATATACTATTTTCTTTGAATAACTAGCCATTTTTAAAATCTAAATTTTTCTATTTGTAAGGCCGTGTTCACACGGCTTATTCCCGACGGATTTGTGAGCCGGATTGCGCTCACAAATCCGGCGTGAATAAGGGGGCGGGACGTGGGCGGGGCCGGAGCGCGGCGGGGGCGCCGCTCCCTGGCCCCATAGACAATGCATTGTTTTCGGCGCGTACGCGCTGTAAATAATGTGCATGTCACTTTCTCCCCCTGCGGCGGATTCACCGAGCGGGGAGGAGCGACGGAATCCACTGTTCTCTATGAGAGCAGTGGATTACCGTAATTACTCCGACGGATTGGCGCCATACTGCAGCACAAATCCGGCGCGGAGTACGGCGCCAATCCGCGGACAAATAAGCCGTGTGAACGAGTCCTAAGACAGGCCATTATACCAACAATAGTAATAATTAATATTTACCTTACGTTTACTTTAGGTTGACATAACTTACTTTGGAATGTTAAAAAAATGCTTTTTAAACATGTTTTTAGGGCCTATTTCAGTTCTTGAGGGCGGCTGATAGGAGCTCATAAAATTAGAGACACCTCTGCCCCCAAAAGTATCCCCATTTTAAAACCTATCCCTTTCAAGCATTCAAAACAGCATTAAGTGGTTTAAGTTAGTTAATTTAAAAATGACATTTCTGTTAAGCATTACATGTCAAAAAAGAGAAACATATTTTATATGTGGCTCGACTTGACTCAAACGCAGGTCTCTTTTCTTCCAAAAAACATAATAAAACGTGATCAAAAAAGCCTTATGTACCGATAAGCAGGGCTGTAGAGTCGGAGTCGTTATAAAATGGACCAACTCCCAAAATAAATAATAAATTGGTGCAGTTAGTTCGATGCAGTGCCAAGAGCAAGAGGAGTTGAGTCTTGCCAGTGCTACTGCTCCCATATCTTCAGCCTGGGCAGATGAGGAGTGTACTTGATGACATGGAGCAGGCAAAGCGTTGCCACAGGGGAAAAGATTTCGGTCCCATAGCAAACAGATTGAGCAGATTTCAGCAAAATGTTTCACTTGTTTCAAAGAAGTAGAAGAGTTCAACTGTTCATCAGAAATGACTGTGGCTGAAGCAATTGCTTTTTACCCTGAAATTGCCAGAGATGTTGCCCATGTGGTCACCGCTTTGCCATCAGCCCAAATTAGTGTAGATACGCTGCTCTCTAGCATTAAAATGAGATCAGATGTGAGGTCATGTATGCAGGATCTGATGGAGGCGATACTATTTCTCAGAACAAATTAATAGACTCCACAAATGTTATTCAGGACGTTTTTGTTGAAAACTGTTTTTTTTTTTTTTTTTTTTTACCACTTCTGCAGCATTTTCTATATTAACAATTTCAGTTTTTTGTGCTCTAAAGTTGTATCCAATAAATATATTTTACACTGACAAGCAAAAGGGTAACAATGTTTTGAACTTGTGACTCACCATCCACTACAGCTTTGAACGCGAGACTACCATCATTTCATAGATAATTATCTTGGCGATCACATACATAACTTTGACCTGCAACTATTTAGCATCTACTTAGTTATGCAGATTCTTGTCATGTAACTGCATTGTTACGGTTTTGCTCCTGATGGTGGGACAATCTTTTTCTTCTTGTATACTACAAATTACAACCTTTTCTAACATGCACTAATAGCTCAGTGTGTTATTAGGCCGCTTCCCAAGTGAAAGATCACTGGTATGAGCAGCCATGAAGATGATTTCCCCAACAAATAGAAACAGCATCATCCAGCTCATTGATCGCGGTTTTTCAGCTAAGAAAATTGCCAAACTGCATCATGTGAGACCATGACAGCTGGAAGAATACGAAATGAAGTTGATCTATCTATTCATAAGCTAAGAGGTGGACGTTCAAGCAAAATATCAGTCAACAAGTCAGCTCATCACAAGATCTATCAGTTCTAATGCGACAGACACAGCAGCGGAGGCGGCTCGTATGCCTCATAATAGTGAGATCACAGACGACCATGCAACACGCATTACACAAGTCTGTAATGGTGGCCCTAAAAAAGGTGAAGAAGCCTCAACTTCAATTTTATGATAAGAAGCATTGGCTCGAGTTTATAAAAAAGTATGAAAAATGGAAGACGGGTGATTTGGAGGGATGAGCTGAACGTTAATAGACCGGGCTCTGATGGGGAAAAATGGGTTTGTAAGAATGGGCCTAACGGATCGATAAAATTTAATAAACGGTCAAGCTTGGTGGAGGAAGCCAGAAGATATGGGGATGTTTCACAGTCAAAGATGTTGGATACTTGATCAGGATCGATGTTGATCTCAATGCTGAGCTATGTGCTAGTATCCAACAAGATGAGTTACTTCATACACTCAAGTACTAAGGGTATGGAAAGGATGACAGTGTTTTGGCAGGACAACGACCCAAAGCAGACGTCAAGGAATGACAATGAAGTAGAGTTGCTGTATTGGAATCCACCGTCCCCAGAACTCAACCTAATCGAACACTTGTCGGTAGAGTTGAAGAAAAAGCTGTATTTGTACCCAAGTCTATTATGAACCAACATTGGGAACGTCTAGAAGAGATCTGGGATCAGATTTTGGTCAAGACCAGCTTGAATCTGATTGGGAGCCCAGAAGGATTCAGGCAGTATTGAAAACCAAAAAATGGATTCCCAAATACTAACAAAATAATAAAAAATTACATTTTGATTTTTAGGAGCAAAACAGTAACAATGCAGTTACAGGAAAGAATCTCGCAGAACTAAGCAGATGCTAAATAATTGTAAGTCAAATTTATGTATAAAATAGCCAAGATGATTGTCTATAAAATAAAGGTAATCTCATTTTCAACGTTGTATACGACAGTAAGTTCAAAACATTGTTTTGCTTGTCAGTGTATGTTCTACCTAAATAGCTTGATTATTGTATCATAAAGTGATAAAAAGCCTGATGTTACCACTTTACTACAGTAGAGTTATCACTTAAACATGCGCCGAGGGAGTCAGAGTTGGAGTCAGGAATCGGAGCTTTGGCTTACTGACTCCACAGCCCTGCCGATAAGCACTAAGAGCCACATGTATGAAAATGGTTTAGGTCTAAAACGCCCTTTTTTGCCCATAGTTAACTATGGGCAAAAAAGGGAGTTTTAGACCTAAACCGTTTTCATACATGTGGCCCTAAAAGTAATCCTGCAAAAAACAAGTCATCATTCAGATCGGTTAACAGAAAAATAAAAATGTCATAGGTCTTGGAATACGGAGACACACAAACATTTTTATTTAAAAAGTATTTTTTGGGTCGAAAAGCAAAAAAAAAAATTATATATATATAATATTACCAATATTATCAAAATTGTACTGAACAAAAGTTATCGCAGTATGTTTACCATATGAATATGATGAATGGTGTAAATTTAAAAGGCAAAAAAATCATTTGGTCCTTAAAGGGGTTTTCTCACTACAAACGTCATATCTGTAAGGATGGGGACAGTAAAATTTAGCACTTTTGCAATTGGTTTGTATTAGCTAGATCATCTAGTGTAGCAGCTATTAGCTAATCTGTGTGTCTAGACCCTAAAGCAAATTCTGGAGCCTCGGGTCCTATCACGCCCCCTGTGCTGTGATTGGCTGCCTGTATTTAAGTCAACCTCAGTGTCGAGACATGTCCCATGTGTTGTGATTGGCTGTCCTGCACTCTCTGTGTTCACTCTCACTGAGCTGTATGAAACTGGCTGCTCTTCTCCTGTCCCAGTTATCGATCTGATCTGAAGGATCTGGCCAATTAACGAGTGTGTTTAGCTGCCAGAATCATTCCCTCAACCGTATCACACCGCCTTATACACTCTGCTCCCCCCACCCATATAACATAGTCTTATACACTATTTATAACTGGTTTTAGCAACACAGGTGTTCTGGTTACAAGGATTGCTTGTGGAGCCTGGGAGGGAGGTGACAGCTTTCCAGGCATGATAACTGACCACTGCAGGTCTATAGAGCTGTGACATCCACTCCCTCCCACTTCTCACACAGAATGAAGAAGAAGAATTGAGAGGGAGCAGGAAGAGGAAGGGGGTGTGATGAGGTCACAACTCCTCAGTGAGGGAAGACATGCCTACTGGAAAGAGAGACCCGCCCTTGGGTTTGAAAAGCTAAACTAGTGAAAAAGATCAGATGAATGCAAAAGCCTGTAGTGAGAAAACACCTTTAAGTGGTTAAACAGTGCATGCACATAAACATTGTGGGCGACATGTATGATTCTCGCCACGTCGGAGCGCACCTTTCCGGCAGTCTTCCGGCGAAATCTGCGCCTGATTTATGTCGGCGCCGGGGCGCGCTCATACATATCATGTAAAGTCCGCCGCGCCTCGCCAGTGTGTGAGGTGCAGTGCGGGACTGCGCCTAAGATTCGCCGCCCGAGGTAGTGCGATCATACATGCGGAGAAAAGTCCGCCGCGCATGTATGAGTTGAGCTTTCGGGGGCTTGGCAATCCTGGCCAATCAGAATAGGAGCGACAGGGACCCATTCTAACCTATGGAGAAGTTAGAACCAATCAAAATCAAAGGCGGGACACTTCAAAATACAGTAAAAATGCAGAAAAGAGCTGATTGGTTGAACTAGCGGGGGCTTGGCTATCCCGGCCAATCAGAGCGCGAGCTACTTGTCCCACTGTAATCTATGGAGAGATCGGGGCAATGAATTCTCGGCGCTGAGCGCCATGGAGTATGATGAAAAAAATCATTTTTATTAAGTGTAAAATATTCTATGAATAAGAGCTGAAACCTTCTATAAACATAAATCAATTAAATCCCGAACAAGCCATTTGTCGCCGAGACCGGTGCTACATCAGGAATTGGGATATAGAGAATTGCCGGGAAATACAGTAATTCAAATTGTTTAAGCTCTTCTCATTGGTCGGCATAAACCAGCCAATCAGAATAGGAGCAACAGTGGCCCATTCTAACCTATGGAGGAGTATTGACCAATCAAAATAGGAGCGACAGGGACCCATTATAACCTATGGAGAAATATTGACCAATCATATTCAAAGGCGGGACAGTTCAAAATACAGTAAAAATGCAGAAAAGAGCTGATTGGTTGAGATAGCGGGGGCTTGGCTATCCTGGCCAATCAGAGCGCGAGCTACTTTCTCATAGAGTTCTATGGGGAAAAGAAATGCAGAGCGAGCGCTGTTTGTGATTGGCTAACTTAAAAGAGGCGCGGTTATTTGGACCAATGGGAGAGCGCGCGACGCTCTTATGGGTTTTCTAATGCAAGCTGGAATAAAACTGTACATGGCCGAAATCAAATGATAAGACTACAGAAGTTGTACCGATGTGTATCTAAAATGAATAATATGGGGGTAAAGAAAAAAAAATATGAATTCAATAAATTCATGTTTATTTCTTTATTTTTGTTACACCCATACTATTGATCCTTGGCTAACGAAAATAAAGAAATAAACATGATTTTATTGAATTAATATTTTTCTTTACCCCCCATATTATTATTCATTTTATATACAGATCGGTACAACTTCTGTAGTCTTATAATTTGATTTCGGCCATGTACAGTTTTATTCCAGATTGCATTAGAAAACCCCTAAGAGCGTCGCTCGCTCTCCCATTGGTCCAAATAACCGCGCCTCTTTTAAGTTAGCCAATCACAAACAGAGCTCGCTCTGCATTTCTTTTCCCCATAGAAATCTATGAGAAAGTAGCTCGCGCTCTGATTGGCCGGGATAGCCAAGCCCCCGCTAGCTCAACCAATCAGCTCTTTTCTGCATTTTTACTGTATTTTGAACTGTCCCGCCTTTGATTTTGATTGGTCAATAGTTCTCCATAGGTTTTAATGGTTCACTGTCGCTCCTATTCTGATTGGCTGGTTTTTGCCGACCAATGAGAAATGCTTACAGAATTTGAGTTACTGTATTTCCCGGCAATTTCCAAGATCCTAATTCCCGATATAGCGCCGTTCTAGATTTTTGGAAAGTGATTTTTTTAAAATTATTTTTTATTTTTGAGGTTTGAGCTCTTTTTCTGAGAATGTTTTCCGCCTTTATAAAGGGGATTTTTTTGGAATCATACTCCATGCCGCACGGAGCGGAGCGCCGAGATTTCTTTTGCGATCTTCTGTATGCTTCTTCTCATGTTACGTTCACGCTTCACTTCGCCTCCACCGGATCATTTAGACCAGAATCAACCAGGTCTGACTGTCGGAACTGCCAAGCGCTGCAATGCGCCGCACTTTGCCGACTCGCGATCATACATGCCTCGGAGTTTTGGAGTGCGCCGCGTCCCGCCCCGGAACGCCTAGACCGCGCCCACTGCACGCCCCTTCATGTGAAGCGCAGCCGAAAGTGCCTAATGCTGCGCCTAACATCGCGTCCGACAGCGGATTCGGGCCGGTGAGGCGCAGGATACGCCAGAAATCGGGCGAAAAGCCCGTTCATACATGTTGCCCTGTGAGTCTAAGGCCATGTTCACACGGCTTAAAATGGGCCGTATTTCGGTCTGTAATTCCGCGCCGAAGTGCGCAAATTACGGGCTGAAAATGGCCCATCCATTACGGTAATCCACAGTTCTCATAGAGAACTATGGATTACGTCTCCTCTCCCCGCTCGGGGAATACGCCGAGAGGGGAGATAATTGACATGTCACTTTCTAGCGGCGTATACGCGCCGCTAGTAATGATGGTCTATGGGCCGGCGAAGTGCCGGCCCCCCGCTCCCGCCCCGCCCCCGACCACACGGCGTAACTGCGGGGCGTAATTACGTCCCGTAGTTAACCCGTGTGAACATAGCCTAAAGCACAGGATATCAGGATAAAGCACAACATACACTACACATATTACAACAGAACTAACAGATCACAGTTAGGGTATGTTCACACGGCGTAATTTTGGCGCACGGCGCAATTACGGTAATTCATAGCTCTCATGGAAAACTATGGATAACGCGTACAATGCGATCGTATTGTATGCACAGGGAGATAAGTGACATGTCAATTAATTGTGGCAGCCCGTGCTTCGGGTGTACACGCTGATCAGCGGGACTTCCAAATCACCCGCCGTATTGTGGCACGTACTGTACGCGCCGCAATACACCGTGTGAACATAGCCTTACAGGAATGATAATATTTAGTGACTATGAATGTGTGGGGACCAATGTGCAAGGAGGGTCTCCTTTTTTGGCCTGTTTTATAGACACAATTTCAGATGTAGAGAGGCCTTGAGGTGGAAAAGACCAAATTTTGAAAACTACATAGGAAATTTTTTTGGGCAACAGGCCATGAAATAAAACGCTTACTTTTTCCCCCCAATAATATGTAGTTTTAGGTCAACCACTACTTCCCATAATTTGTTTTAGGATTTTTTCTAAGTAGAGTAACACCCTATTTGTGGTCACAAACTGCTGTTTGGACATATGGTGTTATCTGTTAAAAGGGTCCCTTGAAACTAATCTGATCACTAAGTGGCCTTTCTGATAGGATCCCAGCAGTAATTATTCTGGTCCTCTGCAGTGCCACCACAAGGGAAATGAAGCATTACAAAATGTCTATTCAAATCAATGACTTGTTTGTATAATGTAGGCCAAGTAAGGTGCTCCAGTGCAATAAAAGAGCCCCCTGCCCCCTCTACTAACTCAGCATTCAATACTATGGTAAATTAAAATAGGTTTTCAAACTGGAGAGCCCCTTTAATGTGACCCCAGTTTGAAAACTGGCACCCTCCTCCCCTCCAGAAATTCATCAAGGGTTGTAGTGATAATTTTCAGAAATGAGTGTGCAATGGACCTTACAGTGTTACAATATAACACTTCAGTGCATAATATCTTGTTCCCATATTGTGCCACTGGGAAAAAACACCACCAATTGTTAAGTGGGTTCTTCTACAGTAAAGGAAATAATTATGATCCCTTGCTGATTGTGTAAGTTTGCCCAATGACAAAGACATGAACAGTCTATAATTTTAAGGGTAGGTTAATTTTAACACAGAGATAGATATAAAAAATTAAATTTATAAATTTATTTGCATTTTGCTGAGAGAAATATTTGATCCCCTACCAACCATTAACAGTTCTGGCTCCTACAGACCAGTTAGATGCTCCTAATCAACTCGATACCTGCATTAAAGACAGCGGTCTTAAATAGTCACCTTTATAAAAAGACTCCTGCCCACAGACTCAATTAATCAGTCAGACTCTAACCTCTACAACATAGGCAAGGCAAAGAGATTTCTAAGGATGTCAGGGACAAGATCATAGACCTGCACAAAGCTGGAATTGGCTACAAAATCATAAGTAAGATGCTGGGTGAGAAGGAGATAACTGTTGGTGCAATAGTAAGGAAATGGAAGAAATACAAAATATCAGTCGACATTGATGTGGGACACCATGCAAAATCTCATCTCGTGGGGTATCCTTGATCATGAGGAAGATGAGAAATCAGCCTAAAACTACATTGGGGGAACTTGTTAATGATCTCCAGGCAGCTGGGACCACAGTCACCAAGAAAACCATTGGTAACACATTACGCCGTAATGGTTTAAAATCCTGCAGTGCACGCCGTGTCCCTCTGCTCAAGAAGGCACATGTGCAGGCACGTCTAAAGTTTGCCTATGAATACCGCTGGATGATTCTGTGAGTGATTGGGAGAAGATGCTGTGGTCAGATAAGACAAAAATTTAGCTATTTGGCATTAACTCAACTCGCCGTATTTGGAGGAAGAGAAATGTTGTCTATGACCCAAAGAACACCGTCCCCACTGTCAAGCATGGAGGTGGAAACATGTTTTGGGGGTGTTGCTCTGCTAAGGGCAAAGGACTACGTCACAGCATCAATGGGAGAATGGATGGAGCCATGTACCGTAAAATCCTGAGTGACAACCTCCTTCCCTCCGACAGGACATTAAAAATGGGTCACGGCTGGGTCTTCCAGCAAGACAATAACCCAAAACATACAGCCAAGGCAACAAAGAAGTGGCTCAAAAAGAAGCACATTACGGTCATGGAGTGGCCTAGCCAGTCTCCAGACATTAATCCTATAGAAATCTTATGGAGGGAGTTGAAGCTCCAAGTTGCCAAGTGACATCCTCAAAATCTGAATAATTTAGAGATGATCTGCAAAAGAAGAGTGGACCAAAATTCCTCCTGACATATGCACAAACCTCATCATCAACTACAAAAAATGTCTGACTGTTGTGCTTACCAACAAGGGTTTTGCCACCTAGTATTACGTCTTGTTTGCCAGAGGGATTAAATACTTTTTTCTCACTGCAAAATGCAAATACATTTATATAATTTATACAATGTGATTTTCTGTATTTTATTTTTCATATTCTCTCTCTCAATGTTAAAATTAACCTACCATTAAAATTATAGACTGTTCATGTCTTTGTGTAAGTTTGCCCACTGACAATCAGCAAGGGATCAAATTATTATCTTCTTCACTGTAAGTACAACAATGCCCTATTTGTGGACAGAAACAGATAGCTGAACACATTATAATATCGAGGCAACAGTTTCTACTTTAATATTAATGTAGATACTGCCAGGTCTGCTACAGGAGCTCCCTTCACACTCCTACAACAATCAATATAGCAAACTTATAGGATTTTCCGATTAACACCTTTTTTTTTTTTTTTTTTTTCGAAAATAAATCATTATACTTGCTATTAGTAGTTAGGCAGGTTATGCAGGTTATTAGGGAATTTCGTGATTTCTCCCTGTAAAGTCCGTATAGTCCATATAGAACATGCAGTATCCACTGCTAGCGTTATAATGGGGGTAGCTACCAACCGGTGGCTAGTTGCACACCTTCAACCTTTTCAAGGCGATTACCTCTTTGTCAAGCTTGACAAAGAGGGAACGCTCTCGAAACATTGCAGGTGTGCCACGCGCCATTGGTCTGTGACTTTTTAATGCTTTTGCACTCAGTGTGATTTTTTGAGTAAAATAAAAGGAGTTAATTGGAAAATGGTTGAACACATTTCCACATTTTTAAAATGTGATATTCCCATGTTGAAAAATTAGCTTATCTTGATATGTTCTTTACTACAAAAAAAATACCCAAACAATTACACAGATCATGTACTTACTTTGACTTTTTTTCTGTACGACAGAGTCCGAACAAAATCAGAAACATGCAAGCAAAAAAAAAAAAAAAAATGAGTTATAACATCAACCAAAAAATCTTAGGGTAGGTTCACACAACGTATTGCAGGAGGATTGCAGCGCAATTATGAGAATAAGTACGCCCTGCAATTACGCCGTGTGAACATAACCTTAAAGAGAACCTGTCAGGTAGTTTATGCCTCTCTATCTGATCACATAATGGATGTGGCTAACATTGTTAGAAGATAGACTTTGTTACTTACATCATTTCTTAGTTGGTTTGCTTTAGACTACATTTTTTCACCAAAATTTGCCCTTTTTTTGGAATCCACTAAACCACACCCTCTTTGTACAGTGAGGTGCACTTAATAAAAGTGGCACACAGAGTATAAAAAAAAGCTTGGTGAACACTCTCTAAGTGTATTTATTCCTTAACATTTGCCAGTGGTTTAAGCATAGAGTTTTTTCTGTTGGATTCAAGGCATACTCCATATGCATTGCTTCTCATGGAGATTACATATGGTGGTAGACGCACCACCAAGAAACAGTAAACCGAATCTTTCCAGCTTCGTAGTATAGAATTAAAAGGATATCCATCTACTGCTGTACAGCCTCCTGCACATAAACCTGCTGTGTGTTTAAAGGGGTTGTCTCACGTGGATAAATTTCACCTCAGTCCTGTTTTCTTGGTTTCATTTTGGAATTCAGCGGCGTGTTTATTGGTTTTACTGGCCTGCAGTGACGAGCTGCTGAGGACTCCAAGTCTGTAGCTGCAGCGACCAGTGCTGGCAGCCTATCAGGAGAGATCAAACAGGTCTGTAGCTAAAGCAACCTGAGAAGCTGTTGTAGCCCATACAAGAGGGGATATCTAGGAATAGGTAGGACACTGTTAATGGACACATATTTCGAAGTGACTTAGCAAGATCTTGAAGATAAAAAGCAATCCTTGTAGGGAGACAACTCCTTTAAGGCCTAACGCTGTGCAACGGTGTTTCACAGAGGTTTAGAAGAGATTACATAACCGTTAAACAGGAAATCAACATACAAGTCTGTGTGTGTCTGACATACTGTTATCACACCAGTTCTAGATATCACTTGAGACCTGATGACAGCTGCAACTGGGAACATCTAAACAAGCCTAAACATATACCACAAATACGAAGCTAGAGAACTGGGGTGTAACTAGAAATCCTTGACCTATCCGAGAGTAGGATATGCTAGAGACATAAAAGCTGAGCTCAGTGATATATAGGTCTATATAATTTGGGGCAATATTTTCTGAGTAAAAAGTAGAGTAAATCTTGACAGGACTCCTCAAGAGACAGTGGAAGTTCAGTTTATCCCAACCTCAAACAGGGAAATCTGTCAATTACTGTATCAGTGTGTGTACAGAGCAAACTGTCAATTAGGGTACGTTCACACGGCGTGTTGGGTCCATGTGTACATACATTCTTAGATGCGTGTTTGGTTCTGCCGAGATGGACACAAACACGCATCTAGCAATGAGCAGTGTGATTTTACACTGCTCGCAATGTAAAACACGCATTGGCGTTCACATGAGTGATCACCGATGAGTGTCTCATTGTGTCTTTCGGATCCGTTCCAAGAATTGACATGTCAATTCTTGAACCGAAAGACGGAGTAGGAGCCCTATAATAATTTATAGGGTGCAATCCCGCTGCATCCAACACGTATCCAAGCACGCAGCTGCATGTTGAATCTGATCGCTGAGGTGTCTTTGGATGCAAGTTTTGGATCCAAAAACGTCGTGTGAACAAGCCCTTACTGTATTCGGGCAGGGTCAGCAGTAGTTTCACTTTTAGGTTAGGGCCACACAGCATAGGATAAAAAAAAAAAAAAAACCTGCTTTGAACGTCAGTTTTAGGGGAGTTTCTAATGTATACCAAGTTGATATACAATGTTAAACATCTGGGCAGGTTTTCAGCAGTCCAAAAACCGGTCGACGGTTTACATAAACTTCAACAGTAAGGCCTCGTTCACACGGCTTATTTTGCCGCGGATTGGCGCCGTACTGCGCGCCGGATTTACGCTGCAGTACGCCGCCAATCCGCGGCAGCAATTACGGTAATCCACTGCTCTCATAGAGAACAGTGGAATCCGTCGCTCCTCCCCGCTCGGCGAATCCGCCGCGGGGGGAGAAAGTGACATGCCCATTATTGACGGCGCGGACGCGCCGTAAACAATGCATTGTCTATGGGGCCGGGAGCGGCGCCCCCGCCGCGCTCCGGCCCCGCCCCTTATTCACGGCGGATTTGTGAGCTCAATACGGAATAAGCCGTGTGAACACGGCCTAAATTTTCTGCTCCATAGTTTTTTTGCAACATGTTACAAAAAAACAGCCAGCAGCAAAAACATTCTGTGGAGACCACGGTACATTTTTACTATTAAAATCTATGGGAACTGTTTTCAGCAGTTTTAGAAAACAAAAAACACTGAAAAAACGACTGAAAAGCTATGTTGTGGAGACAAAGCCTTAAGATTTTCTCTGCTTTTCTTCATCAAACCATAATATCACAGAGCTCAGCTTCTCTATCATATCCGGCTCTCAGATAGGGCAGTATAAACCACCTGACAGGTTCTTTTTAAATGCCCATACAGTACAATACAAGTAGAAAAGGTATGTCCCCACGGCACGGGTTTTCGGCCGCTTTTTCAGGCTGTTTGCGGTTTTGCAGACCGCCTGAAAAACCGGCCGAAAACACGGGTTTGCCGCCCACAAAACATTGTGTAAGCACTTTCTTCCGTCCGGTTTCCGGACGGAATATGTGCTTCTCAATGTGAAGGGGGAGGGCTTTTCTCCGCTCATCGTGGGGACGGCCGCAAAACAGTGCAATTACCGGTCACATAACTGACCGGTATTTGGCACTTGCCGTGGGAACGCGCCCTATATTGTAGCTGGTTTCAACGTGAAAACTGCCCTGCAAATCCATGCACTAAGCTGGATGCTTTTGAAAAAGGCACGACATTAGTTAATACAGGCTTATAGTTACTGCAACATGTTTAGAATACCTTGGGTATGTTTTTCCCATGTGATTCACAATGCTGGTCTTCGAAGTAACTCATTTTTAAGTTCCAGGCCTACAAGAAAAAAATAAATTAAATACATAGCCTAATTTCCTGAACTTCCTGAAAACATGGATCATACACAGTCAAGTCCATCAACTCCTTCCTGACGGAGCCCTTTTGTGCCACGTTCGTTTTTTCCTCTTCGCCTTCCCATGGCCATAAATTTATTTTATTTCTCCACCAACTTAGACGAATGAGGGCTTTCATTTTGTGGGACAAGATGTACTTTCTAATGGCATCATTCACCGTACTATAGAGTATACTGGGGAACCGCAAAATACCTCTAAGTGGGGCAAAATGGGAAAAAAACTAATTTATGCCATGTTTGCGGGAATTTGGTTTTCAATCTTCCATGTAAATGATGTGTTATCTGTATTCTGCAGGTTGCGACGAATCCGCCAATACCAAACATGTATGGTTTTCGTTGTGTTTTGATTTCGTAAAAAAAAATTCCAAGCATTTTCTATTTTCAAATTTTTTCCCATGGCACCATTTTCTGCGACCAATAACTTTTTGTACTAATACCTACAGACGTGAGTGAGGTGCCGTTTTTTTGCGGGCTGAAGTGTACTTTTTATTGGTACCAGTTTGGAATACATGCTACATTTTTTTTAATCAATTTTATTCCAATTTTTAGGTGAAATGAAATCAGCCCCCAAAAATAGCAATTTTGGCGTTTGGATTTTTTTTCTCCTACAGTGTTCAGTGTACGGGATAGATGATGTTATAGTTTAATATATCAGACTTGTACGGATGCAGCAATACCAAATATGTGTAACTTTTTTATTATCTTCTTTATTTTATTTGTAAAATGGCAAAAGGAGCGGGATTTGAACTTTTGATATTTATTTATTTCTTACTTTGAGGCCCGGTTCACACGGCTTATTGCCGACGTAACTGCGGGGATGGATTTCGCCCCGCAATTACGTCGGCTCCGTGCAGCACAGGCGGGGGGGGGCCGGCACCTCGCCGACCCCATAGACATGCATTATCCACGGCGCGTATCCCGCAGGGATAATGTGCATGTCACTTTCTCCCCGCTTGGCGAATACAGAATCCATAGTTCGCTATGAGAACTGTGGATTACCGTAATGGCTAGGACGGATTCCAGACGTATTGCAGCGCAGTACGGCTGGAATCCATGCCTGAAATAAGCCGTGTGAATGGCTCCTAGGGGTATCCGTTTATAAACGCGTGTTTGGATCCGTATTTCGGACCGTAACAATGTGCCGGGTGTTTTACACTGCTTTCAATGTTGAACACGTATCGGCGTCCAGATGAGATATCGCCAATGTGTGTTTTACATGCGTCTTTCGGATCTGTTCAAATAACTGACATGTCAATTCTTGATCCATTTGACGCAACAGACACCCTGTTTAAAATTATAGGGTGCGTTTCTGCTAAAGCAAAAATGCATACATACTCATGTTAACCAATCTGGGCCCCCGCGATCTTGCCGCTGATGTCACAGTTTCTCATTCATTTAGACACCGCAGCCATGCTTGGCGTGACGTCTAAGGCCTCGTTCACACAGCTTATTTCGGAACGGATTTGCCGCCGTATTTACGATCGTAAATCCGCCCTGAAATCAGTTTGAAATAAGTGGCAGGCCATTTAACATTGGTTTTAATGGGAAATACGTGTCGCCGTTCAGATGACACGTATTTCCGTGCCGTATTGCCGCCACGGATTTGCGGCCACAATACGGCCGGAAAAACAATTAGCCTGTCAATTATTGGGACGGATTTTGCGACGGATTTACAATCCCCATTCATTATATCGTGTGAATCCGTCGCAAAACCCGTGCCACACTTAGTGACACTTATTTCAAACTGATTTGCAACTGATTTCTGAAGGTATTAACGATCGTAAATCCCACGTAAATAAGTTATTAAATAAGCCGCGTGAACATTGCCTAAGGGATTAAACAGCGCGGTATGGAGGTGGGTCCATCCCGCACTGTAAGGCCTCGTTCACACGGCTTATTCTGGGACGGATTCCAGCCGTACTGCGCTCCGTATTTGCGCTGCAGAACGGCTGGAATCCGTCCCAGTAGCTACGGTAATCCACAGTTCTCATAGAGAACTATGGATTCTGTCTCCTCTCCCCGCTTGGCGAATACGCTGAGGGGGGAAAGAAGTGACATGTGAATTATTTACGGCGTGTACGCGGCGTGAATAATGAATGTCTATGGGGCCGGCGAGCTGCCGGCCCCCCAGACCCGCCCCCGGCAGCCGGCGTAATTCCGGGGCGAAATCCGTCCCCGCAATTACGTCGGCAATAAGCCGTGTGAACATTGCCTTACCAGCGAATGTTAGCAGCAATTAGCAGCTGATAGCCGCCAGCTATGTAGTGGGAATGCAGCACAACCCTGCAACAAAGCTCCTTACTGGCATCAGGATGTGCCCATACATCCATTCAACACAGAGACACAATGATTCTGAGCAGAAGCATCATTTATTGACCAAAATCACCCTCTATTTATGCTCATAGTTGAGGGCGTTTCTCTATCTTAATAAGCATCGTACAAATATTTTGTTAATATCACACGTCATTTGGTACAAAGTTTTCCATTATGTACGCGATATCTCCACCTGGGGACTTCTCAGGTAAAATCAATCATTAATATCCACATACAATTTAGCAGCTACATAAATAAAAGGTCACTTGTCAATAGTTACAGGCTGTCCTGAACCTGAATTTGTGTTATTTCCTATCCCTGACAACAGCCATACATGCTCTTTCATGGCCGGATGGGATCTTGTAGCAACATAATGCGACGAATCCTACGACTACAAATGTCCAACACTGGTTAGAAGAGCATGCCCGAGACCTCCAAGTACTACCCTGGCCACCCTTAACCCCTTAATGACCCTGGACGTATGAGTACGTTCCAGGGCCGCTAAGGGGCTTTGCAGGGGGATTGCTCCGCGACCCCCCCGCACAGCCGGCAGGTGTTAGCTGCTGATCGCTGCTAACACCCGGCAGTAACGGCGTCGGCGGGTGGCTCTGCCCGCTGACGCTGTTTAACCCGTCAGTCACCGCGGCAAAGATGGCCGCGGCGTCTGACTGAATGACGATTGGTGCCGCGCACCGATCGTTAGGGTCATCGGCGCAGTGGGGAGCCCTGTGAAGGCTCCCATCACTTACATTTCCTGGTTTGCCCCACTTCCGACCGTAGACAGGAAGTGGGAAAACCGCCATCTTTGTACACCCTAATGCATTGCATAGGCAATGCATTAGGCTGTATTAACAATCGCGCCCCCTAGTGGTCAAGCACCATAGGGGACTAAATGTTACAGTGAAAAAAATAAAGTTTTAAAGTACAAAAAAAGTATTAAAAGTTCAGATCACCCCCCTTTTCCCATTTTACAAATAAAAAAAAAAAAGTTACACATATTTGGTATCGCCGCGTCCGAAAAAGTCCGATCTATAAAAATATAACATTTATCCCGTACGCTGAACACCGTAGAAGAAAAAAAATTCCAAACGCCAAAATTGCGTTTTTTGGTCATTTTACGTCACTCAAAAAATGGAATAAAAGTGATCAAAAAAGTCGCATGCATTCCAACCTGCTAGCAATAAAAAGGACACTTAAGCCCGCAAAAAATGCCGCCTCACTGACGTCCGTAGGTGTTAGTACAAAAAAGTTATTGGTCGCACAAAATGGACCAAAACGCAAATTTCAAAAATAGAAAATATTTGTAATTTTTTTACGGTACCAAAACATGACGGAAACCCTACATGTTTGGTATTGCCGGATGCGTAACAACCTGTAGAATACAGATAACACATTATATTTACCGAAGATTGAACGCCGTAAAAGCAAATCACCCAGAAACATGGCGAAAATACTTTTTTTTTTTTCACAATTTGTCCCACTTGGAATTTTTTTGCGGTTTCCCAGTATAGTCTATAGTATAGTGAATAACACCATTAGAAAGTACATCTTGTCCCGCAAAATAAAAGCCCTCATATGTCTAAGTAGGTGGAAAAATAAAAAAGTTATGGCTTTCAGAAGGCGAGGAGGGAAAAACGAATGTGTCACCAAAAAAAAAACGCCGGGTCCTTAAGGGGTTAATCTCCAGACTTCAACCCAATTGCGCATCTATGGGACAACCTTGATCATCATGTTTGCTCTATGGATCCTTCAGCAGCTGTGGGATGCAGTCAGCATAGCTCCAGATACCTGTGACATCCTACCGGGACCCGTCTGAGTCACTCCCAGCCTATCTAACTGCTGGTCATAATAATGTGACTGGAATGTGTACTACTATTTACATATTATTCTACACCAGGTGTGTCAAACTCAAATGCACAGTGGGCTAAAATTGAAAAACATGGACAAAGTCGCAGGTCAACCTTTGTTTCTCCCCGTGAGCTTATCTTATCAGTCCACCCGCTGTTGAGTTGTTTCTCCTGCCATGTGGTCCCTGCTCTGCTCTATGCAGTATGAAGGGGGCGAGTGAGAGGAGTGCAATTGTTGCAGGGAAATGATAAAAATAGGGATTTGATCAAATCCCTAAGGGAGATGATTCATCTTTCCACTAAAACAGTTCAGAGATTTGATCAAATCACTTTCTTTAGGGGCCATCCCCACGGCACAGGTACAAATACCGGTTGGTTTATCCGACCGGTATTTGTAC